>JABFOX010000268.1:0-18544 GCA_022817665.1 Axea sp. ZL-2020
ATTACTTGCTGTGTTGTTGTTATTTTATATGTTCATATGTATTTCGATGTCGTGTGTGTGCATCACGATATCACAAGTGCTATTGTGTTATTGTTTGTATCAAATACAGTGAAACCACTGTATATTTTGTTGTAATGAATAATATAAAATAGTTAATTCGTACATTATACGTGTCTGGTTTGAATTTTTGTTTTGTCCTTGAAAGTCTTCGTTTGGTGTTTCGTTATCCACTTCAAAATAATTCGCTCGGTTAATTTTTTTTTTTTTTTTTTCCTTCTGGATTCATTCTTAATTATGTTGTAAAATATATAATTCTATTAATAAGTGTCTCGTGCTACCTTGTAATTAAAGAAGAAGCTCAGCAAACGCTTGAAATTTCGCGCCATTAAATACGAAAACGAGCCGAAAAATACGTAAAAGCGTAATACATTACATTAACATAATGTAATAATATTTTTACGCTTATTAAATCAATGAAATATGCCGATAAAAGATAACAGGAACATCATTCAGGAGAGAAGTTGTTGGAAATTGTTGACGTAATGAAACAGTGGAAGTTATCACTACCGTGTACCTATTAACGCCCACAATTGCACATACATAACATGCCATTTTCACTCGCATTCAGTATTATCAAACATAATATAATTATGCTTCGCATTATCGTATTCTTCTCAGTTTTTATCAGCCTTTATTTATATAACGTTCAAAAATTATTGAACATTATTTCAAAAATCTTTTTCCCATCGGAAAATTATTGCCATTTGCAGTCGGTTCCCAAAGATGCTGTTCTGCAACAAATACTTAACGTCGAAGATGCACTTAGAAATACGTAAGAAAATGGACAATTATTTAATTAGCTTCCCTCCTCGTTGTATTTTTGCTCTAAACGCAACATCACAAATGTCCGTCTTCACATTTTTCCTCCAAATTACTGAAAATTATATACGCTTCATATTTTATATTCCCTTTTTTAATGATTATCCGTCATTTTCGTAAAGGTAACCAGCTCCTGTAATTACACATTCGATAATCCCACATGTGTAATTATTTTTAATCACCGTTATTATCGAATTAGCCACAGCCGAGGAACATATCCTTTACGAAACAATTTTCGCGTTATTTCTAAATCAACAACTTTTCGTGCACGGATCAATTAATCCCGTCGACCCTCCTGACGAAATGCAACGCGACTTCCGTCAAAAATGAAATATCAATTTCCGCGGCACGTCCCACGCGCAATAATCCTTGCGATAAAATTCTCGCCTTCCGCGAGTTGCGCTTGACATCATTATTATGCCGAATAAAGATTTCACGGCGAGTGTTAAAGAAAGGCACAAACCAGTCATCATATTTTCACCTCGAAAATTACAGTGCGCATCACGGCATCATCGAGTTAATTAAAGTTTCATCGTAATTACAATGTTATCCGCGAAATGTAAAGCGGGGCTGACTAGAAGGCGCTTGTATCGGCGGTCGGAAAAGAGCCCGTGGAAATTTCATCGGCGAAATTCACGTGTACGCGCGAGATGGCCCGCCCGGAGGTACGCCGGCTATGTATTTAACAGATCAACCGACCTTAATCGCGCCGTAGGAGTGGTCATCGCGTTTAAAGGCGCGTTTGCACAGGCGTGGGAAGCCATGACGGAAGGTTACACGTTTATTGCGGAAATATTTCATCGTCTCGAGTGACTGCGCAGATCTTCGCCGGTGGAATATTTAACGCCGGTAGCATAGAGCGGCAAGGTCAGTGGAAATTGGCTCCCTCGACCTCGACGCTTACCGCCGATTTAAATCGGATCGGCGAACGGGGGTTGGATTGTGCAAAGTGCCATTTAATCCGTTTTCTCTCACAGCATTTTATTTTCCGTTGTCGTTTCTGCGCTTGTTTATGATTACGTGTTGCACCAGTGCTAACAAATTCAACGGTGCAATTTCAACACGAATGAACGGAGCAATTGTCATTCTGCCCCACATTCGCCCAGTAAACGAAAATCAACTCGGAACTGCACAATATGCATTTTTATTGCGTTTCTTCACAGGCTCTAATATCTTTGTTCGCTGAATCAGTTTTAACTAACGCAATTATTGCTCGGACGTAGCTTCTTCGTTTAAACTAATTAACAGAAAGCGTTGCCCGGACAGTTTTATCGCAGAGTTACAAGTTGATTTTGCTCCAGATTTACCTCGGACTCGTTTGGAAATCGTATAAATAATTGCAAAAGAAGCAGTCTTCGATAGCGCCGAAATAAATTTCTGCGAAATTCCTTAAAAGTCCTCCGAACGTCCTCGACAGGCTTATAAAATCTGTACGACCTTTCGCTTATCTAATCGATCATCTTATGAAACTCAAAGGAAGTCCGTAAAACTACTGTTTTGTATATTTTCGTATATTCGCACATATGAGCAA
This sequence comes from Axea sp. ZL-2020, assembly GCA_022817665.1. NCBI lineage: Eukaryota > Metazoa > Arthropoda > Insecta > Hymenoptera > Scelionidae > Axea > Axea sp. ZL-2020. Next base: position 2,411 of record JABFOX010000268.1, read on the forward strand.
TGGTGATTTTTGCGAGAAAATAAATATGGTTGATGTGTGAAAAGTTAGACAATCTTAACTTAAATTAGTTTTATTATTATTATTATTATTTTTTTTTTTTTTTTGTTTGAAAATAGCCATTTATCATTTTCATCGAGCATGAAATTAATTCAAATGTATAATTAAAGTCAAAGGCTTTTCATTGATCGTAACATTTTTAACGATAAATCAATTTTATATTTTTGTGCAATAAAAATATTCTGGAAGTTATTCACTGTAGGTGATGATTATTATCCTTTTTTTTTCTAATTTACATACATATCATTACATATAAATTTTATGCATTTTTTTTTTTTCTTTTATTCGTCCACAAAATAAAAAAAGAGAAAATATGATTAACAAGTGGTTTTCAATGATGAATTCATTTTGAAAGTGGGCGGCACATAATTAAAAGTTTTATTTAACAATTTTACTGAATTTTGTAATTAAGAAGCAAAAAATGGTAATTAAATTGCAAAGCTGCTTGAGTTTCTTTCGCGCGCTAATTATCAATAATAACGTTCGCTTTTAAGTATACGTCGATAAATTTTAATTATAAACTAAATTACACAGATGTCATTACAAATCAACCTGCTAATTAGAACACGATCGATTGACTAACCAGAACGCGAATGGAACACTGACGTGTTCTTCTTTGGTATATCATTTATTATGCAATTTTCGTTCATGCAGTAACGTGCGCCGTTTGTGTCATGACATATTGCATTTTTTCTCGATGCAAATAATACCAGCTGATAACGGAGGAAACGATAGTGACTACACGAACGCGGTATTATTGATAGCAGCTTTTTATCACAAAAGTAATAGATTAAATAAATGCAATTAGTTATACGTGAGGAAAAGCAATGTTTGTTACGAATTTGTGTTTATTGTTTATGACGATAAACCAACGATCACTGTTTTTATAGCAGTTTGAGAACAAATTTGACCAGCAACGATAATGAAATTTAACTGGAGAAAGAACTTTTTTCACGCTTTTTCAGTGTCAGTTTTTTCGTTACGTTTTAAGTAGCATTTAATCATGCGGGAATGCTTGCATTTTGCTTGCATTATTGCTATTTCAACTGCTAACAACCATGTTACTTCGGTTTAGTTACAAGCAAACAATTTGACACAATTCAATGTCAAACACCCGCACTATCAAACAATTTCATGTCATTGTTATACTTAACATATAATACCCCTATCCGTTATATTCGTTCCATTGTAACATGCACCCGGATTAAATTCCAAATGCGCATTATCATAATCCATCAAATAGCAAGACATTTGATGAACATACAACGTACGTGTAATACATGACATCCTTGCGATAAATGCGATGCATAATGCATCAAATATTACAAAATACGTTTGCGTCATTATGTCAGACACGTGACCGCGTATATGTATATTCTTTTTTTGCGACGTAAAACAATGGCATTGTTACAACGTGGAACGACGCGATACAAATATGATGTGAAAAACTCACTGTCGTCGCATAATCAATGGTTACATATCAATTTCCTGAGATTAAAATATTTTTCAAAAGTGTAACTTGCACATTCAAGTAGCTGCAATTCAATGGAAAATGTTGTTTCTATTGAATTGGCTGCAAAATAATTTTGCTGGTAAACAAATACATCACATTATCTACCAATCTTTTTATTTATTCTTAATAATTATTAAAGGAACGTTTTTTCTTTTTATTTAATTTTCTGTGACAATCAACACGAAGTTTGCTCTTTAAATGCAATTCTTCAATTACTATTGCAGAGTCCTATTTTCAGTTTTCCATGTTAATTAAAGTCTCATCCGTGTCATCATTTATAACAATATATATACCATTTATGGCCGTTGTAAACAAATCGATAAAACAAAAGAAATGCTTGCAAATGTCTAAAGGTCAGTGGCACAGTTTTGTAAATTGTCAAACGTTTCTATTTCAATATTGTTTCAGCAACAACTTTTACGTTCTCGTAAATAAAAATGGAAATGCGTAATAAATGTAACCAACAAATGTAATACAAGTTAGTTGAATTGAAGCAACCAAAGAACGAAGTTAACTCGCACAGAATAAATCGCTTTGTCGTTAAAACAAGAGATTAGTTATCTCGACTAAATTGTTCTTTCACCATGAAATTACACAGTTGCAACTCCTCGAAATCTTTAATATTCATTCGGCGAGTACAAATTCATACGAGGAAACAGCGCAGTTCAATGTTAACGAATGGATATAAAATATCCCGGAAAGTTGTTCCTGCACCAAAATGAAGCAATGGTACATAGCAACTTATGTGATATTTATTGCTCAAATACGAGCGTTTTATTTTGCTCGTCATTTCAGTTATATATTCAGTCCGTAATACACATGTTTGCGACCTTCTTTGTTACACCACAGCAAAATAAACAAATGAATGCACGGAAACAAATGCTTCAATTTTTACGGTACTTCATTCTTCCTCGCGATTTGAAAGTATGATATTTCATAAAAGCCGGATCGTTTCCTCGGTTAACTGCAAAGCGACTCGAATCGAAGACGGAAACGGTGCACCGGCAACAGCAGCGAGCACGTCGAAGGTGCAAGGTAGTTAGAACGGGTGGAGCGAGAGAAAGGAATAGGAATGGGACGGAAGGTAAAAAAGGAATCGGCATTATATGCAGCGAGCCGGGCGCTTATTGCGTAAAGTGAATCACAAGTGGTCAGGCGGGATCATGAGAACGAAGCATACGTGTTGTCCATTGTACGCGCGGCCGATGGAATTCCTGGACCTACGTGGGGTAATGCTCTCCCACACCGGCGCGAGCCTGAAACCATTGCAACTCGATCGGAGAAAGTGCCGCGCCCCGCCACTCGACACAGACTTTTTCATACCGCTGCGAGAAAGCATCTCGCGACTGCGATCCCGAGGAATACCGCGCGTTACGACATTTCGTTAACAGGTTCAATTCTTCAGCCGCGTCTAACCTCGTTTCTCGCTTGAGAATCGATCGGTTGATGTTGTACGCTGGTACACTTTTACAATTAATATTGATATAAATAATGCAATGGCTTTTGATTTATTAAGCATGCTGGGATTTATTAAATTGTGGGTAAAATTAAACAAGCACCGGGGAAAAATTGCACTGCATTAGTTATGTCATTTTACAGAAGTGGTTCGGTAAAATTACACTGGAGTATGAAAATCGACGTACGAGTCTGCGGGTTGACATGCTCCAATGAATTTTTATTCATGAGTAGTACAATATCAAGAACTATAAAATGATGAACAATTAAAATTTGATTGGTCTGAGAGCTTGAACTGAATGTGCAATTTAAGTTATGTAACTAATTAGTGCGTTTGATTTTTAAACATTAAAATTGTTTTGAACTTTTTATTAATGAACACAAGTCGAGCATATTTGTGTCATTTATACAGTATGTCATATTGAATATAAATAAAAATTTGCACAGCTCGTTTAAGCAATGTGACCAATTATGCGTATTTTTACATATATTTAGTAACAATACACATGTGTTGTATAATTAGAAAATATGCTTTGTGACAATACATATTTCACGAAATTGCACACTTATTTGTACAGTAAAAATGTGTGTAATCTCAAACACTACTTTCAGAGCGTAAAGAAATGATTATAGATTATTCTTATAAATAATTGCTTATGTTTAGTGTTAGTTTAAGTTTGTTAAGAGACCCTAAATACAAATGTTTTAAAAATCTGAATTTTTTATCAATGTTCATAAACTATTGATCGATGATTATACAATGATATTTATTCTACTAATAAGCATTGGTTTATCTTTTACACATATATTTATCTTTGAATACAATTAAAGATATTACAACTGAAGAGAAATGAAAGAATTGTGGATATTTTATTAAAAATTGTCCTCCTCCAAAAAATAAAAAAAACTGACGAACAAACAAACAGAAATTTATAAGAGTACTGAAAAAAGTCGTTATGCTCTCAGAGGTAGAAAAATGAAAGAAAAAAGCTGAACAAAGAGGTAAAAATAAAAAAGGACCTTAGTATTTTAGTTCAAATATCTCGAAAAATTATTTTTCATATTTATCTCGTTAAGTTTTTATAACGAACAAATTTTGCGAAACCAGTTTTAAAAAGTGGAGAAGAGTTTAAAAAAATGTTTTTTTAAACTAATTACATTTTTTTTTTTAATCACTTTTATATAATTTGCTCTAAAGAAGTTTTGAGGAAATAAAGAAAATAATGCAGATCGAATGAAAACGATGATCCTCAAAGATGTCGTATTGTTATGGACATTTGCTTTACCAATCAAATGATTACAAAAAATATTGAAATGTGTTGAAAAGTATACTTTTTGCGTTTTGAGTCGGGTGTAACATATAGAAATCAATAACACAAGTTTATAGTTAAAATAAACCTTATATTATTAATTTTAACTTGAATTTGTTTTGTTTGTTTAAATGCATTGTTCATTTGTGTCGATGGGTCAATAAAAATGTAGCACTGAATAATATTTTATAAACAATAAATAACATGAAAGAAATAATGCTTTACTGAAGTTAAGAATAGCATCCTATAAACTGGCACACTGACTTTTTTCTTCTCCATTAGTACCAACCGCTCATAATTCGCACCACATTTCTTACCTTCTGCAACAGACTGTTACATTTGTGTTCACAGCATTGGAACACATGCAGATGGAAACTGATAATGCATTTTTATCTCGCGCAAAATACGTGTACCTGACAGTCACCTAGTTTTGTTTATCGCAGCTGACAAATAAGAACATTTTAAATGTCGGTCATTCGTCTGCTTTAGTAAGCCGTACCGTGAAATTGTTCGTCCAACACCCGACCAACCCGTGCATCACGTAACTTTTGCAAAACGGGATCTTTTTTCTCGACGCATATCCTATCCATAAGTTACACAAATTTCATGCTCAAAATATAACAATGATAAAGTTATACGTGAAGAAAAGTCTTGAAGTTTATATTGCAAAAGTTTCCTCACACAAAAATAGGTTTTTTTTTTTTTTTGCTTTTTTTTTTTTTTTTTTTTTTTTTTTAATTTACCGCAGTGTAAATGCATTCGACATAGACAAAAGTAATGTGAATTAATACATTCAAGATTTTCGTTTCACTCTTGCTGAATCTTAAATTACATGTAATTTTAATGTGAGATTCATTTTTTGTTTATTTTATTCAAATTTGTGTCGTTAAATTCTAAATGTCGTTATTTGAAATGAACATTTTCCTGAGTATACGAATTAGTTTTTTCAACGCCTAATCTCAGTAAATGAAAGGAAACATATATTTTTTTCTGAACGTAAATAATATAAAATAACACCTTCTGAATGCATCAAATAATAGCACACACACACACGTGTTCAATAATCTATTATAAGTCAGTATTACGCTTCGCTGTAATTCGTGATGAAATTTCTAAACGTAGTGATAAAAAGCACCTAACCGAACCCAACGTAGGACGTACTACTTTGTAGACGATCTGAAGTTTAGTTGGTTGAAATCATATCTAATCTCCATCACATCGATTAATTACAAACCAAAGAAGTGCTGGAATATAAAAAGTGCAGAAGCGGAATTTATACGATTCAGTGAATCTTGCTGATAGATAAAAACGTCAACCCCCGCAACAACGTCAGCCGATATTTTCAGTTGGTAGATAAGAAAGAAGGTGTAGGTGGATATTCCCGTGTATTTGTGTAGGTAGCTTTGTGAGCGACAACAGTCGTTATTCGTCTATTTCAACGGGCTCTTTAAAATCATCGATTATCTTCTCCGTTGCTGACTCACCGGTTCGTTACTTCCACCTATTCATATCGAATGAAAAGATTTTATTGTCATTCATACAGCACAGTTAATTCTGAAAACTGAAATTAAAATTTCGTTGTTCACCAATTCCTTCGCGTTAAGCAAAGTGTTCAATTTGTTCATTAGTCGATTGAATTTTACTGTTTGTACATTCAAATGTCATTAACCCAGCGTGATACAACTAAACGAAATAAAACGCATGAAAATAATTTGGGAAACATTGACACATCACGTGCAATACTTTTTGCGGTAAAATTTCGCGAAAAGCAAAATTAATCGAGCTTTGATACCACTTTTGACAAATTTCGCGAGTAAAACATTATTCAGTTTGCCTGAAATTACTTGACATTTACCGCGTTAAAAATCCGGCGGATAAAATGTGTCGCAGTGCCGTATAACGGCGGATCGTTCGCGATAAATTTCGCGACGTGACGAGACGAGCGAAGGCACGCCATTAACAGCGCCGCAATTCCGCAGAATTGCTACTCCGCAGTGTGCATTATTAACCTACTTTATGTTCGGCAAAAAAAACTCTTTTCCCCTCCACATTTATCCCGACATTTTTATTCGGAAAACTCGTAGCAATGTGCGCGATCACGGGACATTGTTCCGCGGCATCGAAGATTCGAATAACAGTTATCAGAAAATTGCACGAAAAGCAAACGCTTGACACAAAAAGAAATTCAAAGTCATTTGCACGAAGGGCATTAACCTAGATCGTGAATCTAAGCGATGAAAGTCGTGATTTTTTCACAAAATCGAGAGTTGAAAGACGAATTGGAAATGAAGCAGTACAAGACATTTTTTTTCTTTGCTTCACATTAAAGGGCACGAAGCAAAAAAATGTCACGGGATAAAAAAATGATGAAACGAGGTGCACCGTCAAATATCGCGTTGTTCAATTTGGTCATTAAGCGTGCTCGAGAAATTGTTCCTTCCGTAATGTTTGTTTTTCTGACAAAATTTGAATTTCATGCTACAATGCGCATCACGAACGTATTCATTTTGACAAATAAATAATTTTAGAGCAACTTTGTCCATAGCTGAAGTGCATCAGTATTTACGTCAATTATCTTTCATGAATTCTTCTTCTCCGCCGGAGCAGCCGCTGTTCGGCAGTCGTTACGTTTGAATGAATGATTTGAAAGAAAGTCCTTTCCTCGGAACAGTGGACCATAGAAATTTGCTTGGCGCATTATTTTCGTCTTTTTGCTTTGATCGTTCCCAAAGATGAATCCCGATAATATCTGTAATCGATAAAAATGAAACCGGACGTATTTATAAGTACAGAAGAGGATCAAGGTTTTACGCTGTTAATTAGTGTGAGCGTGTTTGACCTCCATTCAACGAGGACTCGCGATTCGAGAAGCGGACCCCTGTCTTTTAATCGACACAGGATGCGTCACTCGGTATGTTAAACAGGAACCACTTAAACGCTGCACCTATCTGCTTCACATCCCTAGCCGAATCGACCCTCCGATCATCGACGAGACGAGCCATCACCTGATCCAATATCTGACCCTTTTTCCAAACGATACAAAGGCGCCGAGGCAACTCCAAGTAACTGTGATTTATGGAGCGTTACCGGTTACGCAATCCATCAATTGGACCATGAGTGCATTACAAACAGCGCAATTATGCAGAGGATACGATCCTAATAATTCTGACACGGCTTCTCATATTTCTTATAATTAAAGTTAACAAGTATTTTTCATCGACCGATATTTTCTCTCTGTTTGCCGTTATCCCCGATGCAATCATCGTTACCTCGTTTTGCAAATGCAATTGCAGCTCAATAATTCGGATGCAAATTTCAATTCCTCGTTCCATTCTGTTTTGTTTCGTGAAGAAATTTCGGGAAGTCAGACGGTTGATTCCTTCTTGCAAAATATGTGATAATTTTGCAGGACCGCTTTCTCTAAAACAATCAACAATTTCATTTGCTCGCTCGATGTTTAACTGGCATGAATGACGTAGCGTGTAATATGACGTAACGGAAATGCGATATTCGATAGCAGTGAGAGTCGTTCCCCTTAATGCAACGGGGTGATCTTCTGGCCATTAATTTCTTACGGAAACGAGGCAAGGGGGAACAACGGAGATAACATTTGCATTATTGACACAAATTTGACACCTGATCGATTGATCGTCGTCGATTTCTCCTCGGCTTCGACCTTCGATCGCGTCTCTCGCAGGCCACGCCATCCTCCAGTTTGTTACAGGCATTTTTGCGTCCGTCTCGCCTTGACGTTTACGACGTTAATAATTTTAGTCTTTGACAAAAGTGCTTTCCCGAGGCCCCGACTTTTATTCCCGCTATCTCCAGGCGTTGTTTGTTTTTCGCTTGTGATATCGATTACGAGCAACGCCAGGGAAAAACATGGATGTTATTATTTACGAGATGAGATTGGATGAATTTTAAGCGTCGAGTTTCACTCGACTGTGAAGAAAGGGTTAAGTAAACAACGCGTCATCGGAGTTCGAGTTTTTATTGATGCAAAATCTTCGATAAAAGATTCTATCAAAGCGCCTCACAGTTATTAGCTTTAATGGTAAAATCGGAATTATTGATTGTGTATTAATAGAATCAAGGTATAGTGGAAAATTTGTACGTGGAAATTATTTTTGTTACACACGGTGTAATTCTGTAGCGTGCAGCGTGTCTTATGACGCTTGACATTTTATAACGTAAAACATTCGAAGTGCGGTAAATGTTGTTGGGGAATATGTCAAATTACTCACAAAAAAATGTTGCTGAAATGACTCAGTTTTATACGGACTACCACGGGAATATTTTTCATGGCTTATTTGTACTTTCAAAGATAAAAAACAGCTTTGTGCATCTATACTTTGAATGTCTTTTTATCGTCAGAATTATCTTTAATATTATTTACATGTACGAATTGTTATGAAATAATTGACAGTTATAATTACTTTTAAACGGGTTGAATTGTATAAGTTTTTCTTTTTATTTAACTTATTTTCAATTGTATTTAGCTCATTTTTATTTATTTTGCCATAAATCTTTAGCAGACAGTTTTGTATTTCTGTAAACAGAAATACTCGAAAAAGTACTTTGCTTCAAAATTGAACTGATATGTGGTTACTTTTATTGTAGTAAATTATTTGTAGGCAGAATATATGTAACAATTCGGGAGCATTCAAAGTCTTGTTTTCTTTGGTTTATTGTTCTTCGAGACAGTGCAAGTGCAATTTATTATTTACTTGAACAATGCGCATTTTTATGTTCTGTGTATGCTTGTTTTCATTCGTAGAAAATAACTTCAAAATAACATGAAACTGTAACACAATTTTGTAAAAATTTGTAACGGAAAGAGATTGGTGTGTTGATTTGAAATTATTCATTCTTATACTTATATATAAATATCTTGAAATTTCCCTCTTTATTAACTATTATAAAATACGTTGCAGAATACATTATTTTCCTTTTATAAATAATAGAAATCTACCGAATCATGACCTTCTTGAATTTAATGAATAAATATTATATTTTGTGGTAATATTTTTTTTGTGGTAATTTTTTGTACCACAAAATTTGTGGTAATAAAACTTTGTTATTACAATATAAATTAAGTCAGTTGCAATAAATGTTTACCTTTGTGGACATTTATAAATTTAAACTGTCGTTTGTCCGTCACAAAGCGATATACACTAAGCAAATGTTATGCATAAGTAGAAACTGGACTTCTCTCGATTGATGAAATATTTGAATCAAGTTTTTCAATGGATATGTACGGGATAGATATCATTAAATGTACGCACCAAAATGTGGCATGAAAAATTTCCTTGGTGCTATTGCATTGCATTGTTAAATTACGACCGAGTAAAAACAAATATTAAAATTACTTCCTTGTCTTTTCAAATAACGAGTTTTAAAAATGTTTCCAAAACGCCATCAACGATGTGGATATAATAACGAAAGATAAAGGTTATACTGCTAACAGAATAATATTTTAAAAGATTACTGCCCCAGGATTATTTCGGCTCTGTGATGAGCGTAGAAAAAACCAATTCATAAAAACTAATAATTCGCTCAAACAATATGACCGTCGTCGATAATTCCGCATTGCTTTGTGACCAATGTTTCGAGCCAAACGACGTTCCAGCGAACCAACAAATTATCATGCAAACAAAGACAAACGTTCCATTCTTTTTGCTACAGGTTCTCATTGCGGTAATGCCGAACAGTCTTCTCGACATTATCCCCATCTTTAAAGAACCATAACCACCGTAGAAGATGTTATTACTGCGAACTTTTCATCCCAATTTTGGTCGTTTCTGACAAACAGCGTACCGTAGCTGTTGTTAACTTAATGAACAATTGTGCGGAGTTGTCTGAACAAAAGCCGCGATGAACAGAGTCGCAAAAAAACTGTGATTATGTATTTATGGAATATTTATATTCTAAATTCTAAATTATACGTTTACATTAAACTTTTTCACGCCGGTAAATAATTGAGATTAATTTTTCATGTATCTTCATGTACCTTATTATTTAAATACGACTGTCTCTGTTAAACGAAACATCCGTTCACCTTCTTTCTGAGGTCACTGACAAAAGTATTAAACCTGGAAATAAATTATTATAAAAAAATGTATAAAATATATTGATAAAAATGTTTAATTTCTGTTTATATTTTTAAAAGCAAAATTGTTTTAATGTATTTTATTTATATTTTTGTATATATTTTATAACTAAGAAAATATTTTATTTATTTATGATTGATATGTTTGAAATAAATATACGGAATTCATTTAAATATTTAATCTAATGAAATATGTATGATATACATGCTGTGTCCCAAAACTTGTGTAGTATTTGGATTTTGTGCCCTTTATTCAGTGAAGTGTTACTAACGAGAAAAAAAAAATGCAGCGTGAGAGTTGACATTAAAAAAATTATTAAAATCTCTTTTTAATAACCTTGAACTGTCAGCTCTCATGCTGTCTTTTTTTTTCGTTAGCAACTTTTAACTGACAAAAGGCGCAAAATTCAAATATTGCGTGAATTTGAAGACCCTCAATATATATATAATGTAAAACATATGATCATATACAATAGAGTGATCTATATACCTCTTAATTTCTATTTCATTCATACCACTTGTATATTTTCTATTCTTATGTTTTACAATATTGAAACTGTGTTCAAAAATATTATACACGTTATGTACATAAATACTTGAAAAAATTTCAGTTTTTTACACATTTTATATAAATTATTTTAAAATTAAATTTTATACAGCATAACTATATTAGAAAAAACGTATAATAATTTTGAATTCTTTGTTGTAATTTTAACATTTTTATATCGCATATATTAAAATATAAACTACCGTCACAAAAAAAAAACAACAATTTCATTCACAGTATTTGAATGCCATGAATAATAATCGTAGACATTAATAACTTGAATTTATACATTCTTATAGCAAATGCACTTTCGAATTAAAAAATGTGTATTTTGATTAATTATTTACAAAATAAATAAAATCAATAAGAGTTGGAAAATAAGGGACATTGATTTCAATCCAACAATTATTTTTGCTATAACAAAAATGTTAAAGCAATCAGACTAATTAATAAAACACAGTTGTGGTTTACTTTGCTAAAGCGTTGAAACTATGTTGATACATAAAAATTAAGTAGATTAAATTGTAAAGACGCCTCGGTTGATACTATTAAAAAAATTAAAAACACATCATTTGAAGAGAAAATAGTGTAAAGGTTGTCTTCTATATTGTTGTAAATATACTAATATGACTATCATTTCTAATATGATTTCTAAATTTTTTTGCAATTTTTATAATATCATGTTTTATTATTTGTATGCAAAGTTTTACAAACTATGTTTAATTGGAAGTTCAATGATCTTAACTATTTGACTACATTTTTTTTACATTTATCAGTTCATTTGTTTATATAAATTTTGTAGTTTTACAAAAGTCCATTTAATAATTGAACTTAATTTAATAATTTTATAATAAAGATTTATTCAAAATTAATATATAAGAACACTACTGCCATCAGAAATCAGAATTAACAATTTTATTTTAAAATTGTTATAATTACTAAAATAATACATGATTCTATTTTTTGTTAAGAATCGTAAAAATCTTTAATGGGTTTTGGGGGATTTCACAGGTCGAATTTAGTTAGGGGCTCGCACCAACTAAAACTATAAACCCTTATCTTTCAATGCGTGGTCACCTCGGAAACCGACCTCGCATTACTTTAGGGTGACGTCTTTGCTTACAGCCATTCTTTCGATTTTGTTCTTACAGCCTGACACTCTTTTAGAGACTAAAAATGTACCTTGTCTTTCATTTTTTCGTGCAAAAAATGTCATGTGCGAATTCGACCACACAACTCCATGCTTCAAGGACCGGAAAACGTTACGTCAACTGTCGCGATGGTGATCAGTTGACGCGATTCCAATCACAATTTCAAGGGTCCGTCCGTGTTGTTGCTATCTTTCGTATTAGAGAAAGACACGAAGCGCGTTGTTGTTTTGTACTGAGAAATACAAATACGACAAAATTTTTCCGTTCCTCATCTTGTAGAAACAATTCCGGAAGTACTTGTAACCAGTCAGAAACTGAGTCAAGAAATGGTCGATCCTCCCCATGACGTCGACTGATCCACCAACTCAAAGTACTGACCCACCGGCTGAAAGTATAATAACAATAGCACGAGATAATATCTTAATCTTCTATAAATCTCCAGTGTACTGAAAAAAACAACGCTTAAAATTGTAATGCGGTTTCTATTGATATTGAACTATTGATAGATGAGATAAAAATTGTACAATTGACAGTACTATAAAAAATGTTTTTACTATGGAACTCCAACATAATATTAAAAAAAAAAATTTTTATTAATTGCATTGTTAGTTATTTTATTAGAATTTGCTTCTCCATGTATGTTATAAATAATATCACAACACTGTACAGTATTATTAGATGGCCAGTGAAATAATGTTTTTAAAACATTCTTCATTCACAATTTAATATCCCTAGCCTAACATTATAATTCTGGATTTCAATCTTAACGAATTTTTTTTTTTTTTTTTTTTTTTTCTTATTTTACATATTAATATTGCTCTTTTCAGACAAACGCAGAAAAGCCATATTACAGAGCCGCCGTGCTTGAATTGCACCATAATACCGAAGCAAAAGATTACCTCGAGATTACCAACAAGAATGTTGAAAAGATTATCCGAGTCATTCAACTACTTAAATTTTACGTTAGTAACATGTCTAATATTAGACACGAATTACTCGCATCGCTTTGTCATTAAAAAATACTTCGTCTTACTTCACAGGGTGCTGACATTGTAGTATTTCCAGAAAACGGTATTTCAATCTTTTCTCATAACAGATCTGAAATACTGCAAGCTGCTACATTAGTTCCTACTGAATCAGTTCAATTGTATGATGAATTGGAAAATACTGATACAATGTACCAAACGGTAATTACCTACCTAAACAAAATACTCAAATGAAAACTCCAGTTAATATGAAGTATTATAATAAAAAATGATATACAAATATTAAAATCTTTAATAATAAGCCAGTCTTCATATTTGTCCTTAATTTATATTTATTGATGAAAAGATACATGTTTCTACAAGGAACAATAGAAAATGTTACATTCTTCTCTATAAATTACGTTTGCAAGATATTTTTCTAAATAAAAAGAATGTTTGTAATTCAACTATGCGTGGTATGAGAAATTAATATCTCGTTTATCTTCGTTTCAGTACCTTCGTCGTATATCTTTCTTAGCCAGATCATCGCAAACGTACGTCGTTATCAACGTCTACGAGAAAAGCGCTTGCAACAATTCCACAGACTGTCCGGAAGATGGCTTCCGGATCTTCAACACCAATGTCGTTTTCGACAGGCAAGGCCGTGTGATATCTCGTTATCGCAAATACAATCTCTTCGGCTCAGAAACAACCGTTATTTCCAAACCTGAGGAAGCTGAGTTGTCCACCTTCGAAACAGACTTCAACGTGACTTTTGGTCAATTCATTTGTTTTGATATTCTGTTTAAGTCGCCTTCACTCGATCTCATAAAGAAAAAAGGCATAACTGACTTTGTCTTCCCAACTAATTGGTTCTCAGAGTTACCCTTCCTAACTGCAAATCAAGTACAGCTAGGTTTCTCCTATGCCAACAACGTCAACTTATTAGCTGCCAATATAAATAATCTGAAGACATCTAGCACTGGCAGTGGAATTTACGCAGGAGTTCTGGGACTGTTGATGGGTAACATTGATAAAAAATCCGAAAGCGTTCTTTTGGTCACCAATGTCCCAAAATTTGCAGAACCAGGAAGGAGATACAAAAATGTGCACTATGATCACGCTGTTCACACAATGTATACAAGTAAAGATAATGAGGATGAGCAAAGTGAAATGAACTGGTTATACGATAATCTTGACTCTTATACAACGAGAGATTACAGTCCAAGGGTTGTTAAACCTTTTAATGAAACGATATGCAATAACCAATTGTGTTGTCATTTTTATGTGGATTCGAATGTGGCAGATTCTGGCGTGGATAAAATCTATTACAGGTTTGATCAAATTACAAGATATCCACAAATTTTAATTATACGTAATTCCTTTTTTATCCTAAGTTAATTACAGAATGGAAAGATACCACTTTTAATCAATATACGTGGTTTGATTTTTGCTTTTATTTTTCATAATTATTGAAACATTATTGATGAAAGGAACGCCATATACGTTTTCTTGGAAACGGTACTATAATTTGTATATTGGTACCATAAGAGACATTTCACAAATTTGATTATTAATTAATTAATTAATTTTCTTTTCCAGTAATATTACTATATCTGCTGTATTAATATTACTTCAATAGTATTACTATATTACAAAAGCTGTGATAAAATTAACGCAAAGACATTTTTGTAGGTACAAGATGATCGTGTTTCGAGGAACGAGATGGTTTGGCAACTTGGAAGCTGGCATAGAAATATGCGGCGTCGTCGGCTGTGTTAACAGTACTGTTCAAAGTTGTGGTCGAATTTCAGACAATAAAATTCAATCTTTGCCTTTTAATAATGTAACAATTTCTCGATCAAATGATAACAATTATTTACATTTTATACCATCGGTTTATACAACAAACTTATATGTCATAGATACAAGGAGTTTTACTTATACTGTTAATAGAAAAGATAATGAACAAATAATTAAATTATCTTTAATACAACCGCGTAATGATTTGTTTGCTTTTGCCATTTATGGAAGAGATGAAAAAGAAAAATAAGAGTATAAATTAAAATTAATACATTATATAAGACAAAACGTTAGCCCTGATATTATGCCAAGAACAAAAACTAAAGAAACTTCTTTTATTTGAAAGGAAATTTATTTTTATATTGTACTGCTTACAAATTATTGGAGTAAAATCAATCTTTTATACAAACATTGTTCTGTTTTAAGGAAACAATTTTTCTATTACAAACACAAACTGTTCGTCACAGGCTGCTCTTTGAAATTTATTTTAACAATCCACAAATAAAACCTTCAGTGAACGTGGACTAAACACTATATAACTAAGTATTTGGTTTTAATATTCTTTATTATACAAACCTATGTACAAACATGATATATATTGTAATATTATTATTAGTTATGTCAATAGTATTATTGATATTATGTCGTTTTCTTAGAAAGATTATAAACATAACGTATTGTATAGATTTTTGTTACATTATTAATTGGTGTAGTACACTCTAATTTAGTGATATACAATTTTATAATAAATTCTATACATTTATAAAACTAAACAATATTTATAAATTAATTCCTTTCCTTAAATTAACATCGAAAAATCCCAATTCTGACCGAATGTTAGTTAAAAATCATCATAAAATGTAATGAGTGTTTATTTAATATTTATTCATTAATTTATTTACACGTATTCATTACGCTATACATCCGTCAATACATTCAATTGCAATTCTAATGTGTATTATCCGATAATCTAATACCGCGGGACTTTAAATTCTGGGACACCAGCATCTGTGGAACTTCCCATGGACTTTCTCTTATTGGACATGTTCATCATATTTTGAATTTTCTGCCACTCGCGTTCCAATTCCGCCTTTTCGTTCTTCTCCTTATTATACTTTCGTGTCCTTCTGCCATCAGCCATTTTAACGCCATACTGGAACGCCGCTTTGGGCAACGCTTCTTTGTTGTTCATATAATCACTATATTCCTCCGGTGTGTCGAAAT
>JABFOX010000269.1:0-18537 GCA_022817665.1 Axea sp. ZL-2020
AATAAACTTTATTTATTTTACTTTATTTCTCAACAAATTAAAGTTTATTTCATTCATACAATTAGTTTCCTTATATGTAAAATAGAAAATGCATTTTATTGTATTTACATTTTATATATTTAGGATTCTCATGCAATTTTATATATTTTTATAATCTCGTATGATGTTTGTAATAAATGTATTCTATGTTATTTATAAATGTATTTATATAACAATTTATTTTTAAATTAATATAATATAGACAAAAGAAATTTTGAATTACGAAATGTAATATATTAAATTTATTTTAAAAAATACTGCTTCTAACAATATATGATCATTGTGTAAATATATATAATGGACATCTTTTTCGTACGACAATAGACGAATGCTAAAAATGTTAGAATAAAATCGATCCATACCTAAGCCAGTGAATCAGTGGTTTGAGTTCTAAAATAATTACAGATTTTTCAAGTAATATCGTAGTGTAATACTTAATTATAAGAATTTTTCATAATAAAATATATGTAAATATACCAAAATATGTTGTATTAAATATATTATAAAATTGACAGAATAATTTGTAGTCACATATATTCTAAAATTACTCGTATTCGTTTTACTGATAAATAACTACCAAATTTTAAAACTTAATATTTCATTTGATTCTTAATAGATAACAATCTAATAAAATATAATACTACATCATAAAAAATACAATACACAAAATGTAATTTTTATGAATTTGTATACGTAGTGTACATAATTTTATATACAATTTTTTAGTGAGATGCAGATTTCGTAATCAGATTACAATTTTATTTTATTACGTATATATCTTCCTACACCTACAGTAAAATTGAATTGGTATAAAGTAGTGTTGTTTACCGTACATAATTAATGTGATTAATTCTAAAATAAAAAATTGATTGGTTTTAAATAAATTTTATTTGAACAACTTATTTACTTTTTACCAATAGAAATGTTATAGTTAAAAATAAATGTTTAATTGATTTGATTAAATTGTTTTGTAATAAACTTACATATAAAATATAACTAAATTGTTATGTATATTTACATATATATGTTATATAAACATTATAGAGATATATGTATAGCTTATATGAATTATCGATGTTATAATTACTTTATTTATTAATTAATTAATTAGTTAAAATAAACATATATAAATCTGAATTATATAAAATTTTCTTTTATCAAATTCTTTCTAGGCGAGAATATAAATTTTAATTTCCCTTTGGAATTCAATTACGATCTCATTGGTCACATTTTTATTATAATATTACTCAATATAGTTTCCGTACGGAAAAAAATAACGCAAGGTCTTATGCTAGATGTAATATTACATCTAATATTAAATTTAATATTAAACTTGATGCGAATTATTTAACATTTTCGATGTTAAAAGTGCTATAATTTATGTTTTTTAAAGTCTTATTTAATGACTAATTCCAAATATTCACAAATTGAATGAAAGTTTTAATCAAAAAGTAAATGTACAAGTAGTTGTAAACACAAATAACCTCATTACAAAATAGATAATATTTATCAGAAATTCTTTTAAATTTAACGAAATTGTACAGTTTAATATAATTTATTTGAATTTAACATTTGCAGGAAACACTGTTTACCAGTTAATATAATTAATCTAAGTTTGTAAATTACAATTACAATTTTAAACTCGACACAAACTCATTTTCTGAAAAAAAAAAAAAAATAGATGAATTCTATTTAATTCAATTTTTATTTTTAACTGAGAAAAATTTCATTTTTAACTGAGATAATATTTCATCAACAACTGAGAAAAACATTAGCTTTCATTAAAATTATAAAACAAATTTACGTATTTATCGCAAACCGTAAACTAATTAAAATGGCATTCTACGTATGTTCCCAGGGGTAAACAATTATTCTGAAATCAGTTTAAAATTTGTGCGAAACAAATCTGAATTAAAATCTATAAAAATTGCGACAATTCGAATATTTTAGACCTTTCATTTATATAATTTTATATTATTCAATTTAATCATTCGTATTTAATATCAAATATTATAGAAACAAAACAACGAATACTGTGTGAATACGAAAAATTTTATTTTACATATCATTTCAGCTATATTATATATTATAAATAATGAAAACTATTATTTTACTTTAGTTAATAAAAGTATGTAAAATGTTTGTATTTTAATTCTAATGTTTAATTCTAATGTTTTTAATTCTAATGTTTGTATTTTTAATCTAATGTATCTTATAAAATTCAATGAATAATGAAGATTTATTAATAATATGCGTGTAACATTCTCGTCTGTAAAAGTATTCAATAAAGAAATACTGGAGTATTTAATTAGTTTCATTCAGTTACTTATTTTATTATAAATAAAATAATTTTTAGTAGTAAATATAAACGCTTATTTTATTAATTTTATTTTTTGTTATTGAAACTTGGCTATATATTTTTCTGCTGTCCTATAATTATTTTGTAGTTTTGTTCATTACTTTATTACTACTTTATATTTATGATTTTATATAATTTTATAATAACCACATGTTTCTTAAAATTGTTGAATATCGTAGTTCTGATTAATTATGAACGATAATATTTTATACTGATTTAGCACATTTCACATTTTAGCGTTAATGAAATATTTTGTAAAATTACGCCTCAAATATTTATAATTGATAAATATATATTATTAGATGTGCTTTTACAATGGTTATCATTGATTATTTGAATTCAATAACCATAACCATGTAGTTATGATCAGCGAACAAAACGTGTTGCTCAATAACTACACTTGTGTTATACTTTTACTAAATAAACATTTTTCGCGCAGAATAAAATTGTATTAAAATGGGTCTGTTGTCGAATATGTTTGAACATTCTTTCATGTTGATTTACTTGTTTATATTTTATATAAAATAAAAATAAGTCATGCATTTACCAATATGCGTACCGAAAAATGTATTTATCTATGTTTCATTTTTTTTATTTCTAAAAATAATAATAGAATAAAAGAGATGTAAAGTAAATATAATAATACAGTAGAAAAACAAGTTTCATTAATGCAGTTAATTATATAAAGAAATGTGCATGTTTATAATGTTTAATTTTTAATAATAATATTCCAGGCTGTAATATTTGAGATTGTAAATATTCAAAACTAATTATTCGAAGAAAGTGCAGAATATTCACAATTTGCTTCTTTTAGAATAGTGTAATATATTTCAATTATAAATTTATTCCTATTTGATCCGCAAAATAAGTTTACGGGTCGTATTATATGCTACTGAAAATAAATCAACCACGCTAATACTACATCTCTTCCTCTTTAATTCAAAATGTTTGTCTTTTATAAACAATTAAGATTTAAGTGTAGTTATTTTTAAATATTACATTTATTGCACAAATTTTTATGTATTAATTATCAGATAGAGAACAAATTACTTGCAAATATTACTATTTAATATTGTAAAATAGATATGTATTTGAGGACATAAAATAAATGGATGTTATATTTCAGGTTTGATTATTTTTAAAGAATAACATTATTATATATTAATTTCACAATAGATGGTAATAATTCTTATAATTATTTTTACCCCTCCTAAGGAAGATGATTTACAAAACAAAAAGATCTCTTGATGGTTTATAATATACAAGAAATACTCAAATTTAAATTTAAAGTTCTCTACAAAAAGTGCCATACATTTTAATTCATTAAATTATAGAATAATGACTAATACTGCTTTTGAGACAGTTTCCGGTAGTAGTGTTAAGTTTATCGATATTCTCATTATAATAAAATATATCAATAAAGAATTATTGATTTCATAACAATATACAATTGGTTGCATGTGAGCTTCAGTATATTGAGTTTGCTAGCACATATGAAATGTGACATGTAGATCTTAATTAATTTATCAGCTCGACGTGTTTGCATCGTTCCAGTGAGGTTTTTCGAATTACACCGTTATTTAAAGAAATCGATATTTTATTGACATTATAGTTGGAACAAATTTAAACGAAATAGTGTAAAACTAACGAGATATTATAATTCTGAATTATAATATAACTCAATGTAATATCAAATTCCGAAAAAAAGACCACAAATTGTAAAAATTTAAATACATATCATCATTTAAAAATCTGATTTTCGTTGTTCCAAAAAATGGTATTAAAATTAAACAAGTTGGAATATTGCTTAAATGCTAACATTCTTTTTTTTTTGCTGAAATTATACCTCAGAAGACAAATTGGAATGTTTTCAATTTTTCATCGTTAACTAGTTACTTCGTGAGATTAAACTACCGCTAAAACTCTTGTGGCACACCTACTTTCACGTAATCGCATATTGGGATACTTTTGAGTCCCATGACATTTTACATTAATTTATTTTTAATCACATACTATTGAAAATTGTCGTTTTAAAATACGCGGAAACGCAATAAAAAGAAAAATCTTGCAGTTGTACAAAGTTCGTTTGAAAATGCTTCCTTTTTTCCTTTTTTGTTTTGTTTTTTCATTTATTTTTAGAACGTCCAGTTACTTTAATCTTCGTACGAATGGACCAGCTCAGAGTACAATGAAAAAATTGAATTAGTTGTTTGATTGAAAGTATAATGAAATTCATCGTGCTCAACAACTGTATGGCATTTGATAACTGAATAGATTACTTCAATCAAACAAAACATCGGAAATGAATGTGGCGGAATGTAATCGATATATTTTTATTGTTAAAATTAAATTATATCTTCTGAAAGCACTTAGTCGAACACTTACAATAAATTATTTAATATTTTTTAAATGTTCAATATCGATTTCCTTTTTCTATCTTTTTATATTTTCTTATTTAATACACTTAATGCTTTCTGCTTATAATCTTTTCATTTTCATTTTCTTTCTTGCAATTCTCTTTACCATCTTATCAGCTAACGGTTTGATTATATCACCCTTCTGGTTTTTTATCTTTATTGTTCGTCTTACGAATGTCTCCTATTTGCTTTTTCTTTATGCTCTATATTTTATTTCCTTCTAAACCATCCACACTTTTTACTTTCTTACATTTTGTTAT
This sequence comes from Axea sp. ZL-2020, assembly GCA_022817665.1. NCBI lineage: Eukaryota > Metazoa > Arthropoda > Insecta > Hymenoptera > Scelionidae > Axea > Axea sp. ZL-2020. Next base: position 5,076 of record JABFOX010000269.1, read on the forward strand.
TTCTTGTGGTAAGTTTTCGAACGTTGGTAATTACTTTTTACTTATTTCCAGATACTATGTCCATTATCAATCTCATCTGCATTTCTTTGTTGCCAACATTATCATTGTGCCTCATATGTACAGTTTTTATTAATTTCTACATCAAATTTTAATTTACAAACAGATAATATATTTTCCTAAATTCGATTCTTAATCAAAGTTTTGCTTTAAACAATTGATTAGTTAAATACGATTAATAAATATATGTAAACAGAATTTGTTTATTACATTTTTAGAACGTTTTAAATGTTGGTTCAGTGAAACATTTAATATTTCTTAATAAAAATATAGGTCATATTATTCATGGAATAATTTATCATTGTTTGATTATATGTTATATTTTCACACTTTTCTGACGAATTATTATAGAAAGTTTCATTATTCATTTTTCTAAGTACTAAAAATTATTATGTTTTCTCTTTGTACCTCAACTAATTTCGTGTTTGGTCAAAAGAAAATTTTCATTTCAACATAGATGGATATATCATACTGTATTATATGAATATATCTTAGATTATTTTCTTTGTATTCAGTCATTTTTCCTTCCATTATATATGGAATAATGAAAAACTGTCAACTACTATCAATTTTCCGTGTTAAATATCAATCTTAAAATTGTGACGAAAAGATGACCAAACTTAAAGGTGATATTAATATTAATAGTGCAGAAAAGTAAAATCTAATTGATTCAGATTTAAGGCACCAACGTTTATAATTAACAGTAACAAAACATCTAAATAAATTGATTTTATTAAAGTTTGTCGAGGACCAAAAATGTAAATTCGACTTTATCTATTTTAGAAAAGAATTGGTTTCTGTTTACTTAATATTTATCAGACGAGTACAATTATCGGCTGATGGTTTATAAAGTGAATTTATAATAACATTTAGATAGCACATTATTTACATTTGATATGGTTGTATAACTATAGTAATTTATTCTATACACAGTTAAAATAATATTTATAATTCAAACTAATAACTAAAAAATGTCTTTTCTGAATTAAATCTTATTATTTTGAAGATATTAAATACCATAAACAGAAATTTCGTCATCAAAACTCCAAGACGGTATTTTTTATGACAAAAATTGATTTATATGTATAGTAAGAATTTTATGTCTATGCTATTTAGAGGAGAATCAACAATTGACGAGGAGTAGACAAACTAGGTAATCTTTTATAAAATTCAAGAAACAATATTTCTTCTAAGTTCAAAAGTTTTGGAAAAATAATATAACTCTAACACTTAAATTTTCTTTTAAACAAATTTATATATATAATACCAATAAAAATATTACAATATTTTGGAAACTTATTTTTTTTGTAACTTGAAATATCATACGTTGGTTCTATAACGATCATGCAATATTGTATCATGATCATATGCAATGAAGAACTTAATAATAAATGATTATCAGAAGCTTTGAGGATCATAAATATTTTATAAATTTACATAAATTAAAGATATATAGAATATAGAAATATCCACAGTAAGATTTTGACTGCTGCTCGCAATAAAAAGAGTCACCTTGGCTTCTGTGCGGGTTGTTTGCCACCAATGGATATTTCTCCCTCGTTTCTGGAGAACTTCGTGCAGACATTGAGGCATATAATATACCATGCGTATTTCAGATGCGAACTAATGTTTCACCCAGATGTCAGAGATGTGTCGGAGGTCTTCTCAAATCTCTTATTAGACTACTCAATGGTAGCCCATTAACTCCTCAACATGGGTATCAACATTGATATTCTTGTCTGCAAGAAATTGACCTGTAAAGAATCGTGTTATTATGCATGTACACAAAGTGCTTTCCTAGACGACATTCAAAAACGATTTTAATTATTTTTAAATGCAGACTTTCATTTTAACTCGTGTACCTTTGTTAAAATAGAACTTAATAACATGTTTTTATTTCGCAGTAAATAAATAATTCCACAAAACCCTATAAACAAAAATTTCGAGAAAATAATTCACAATACTGTAGATGCTTGGAAACTTGCTACATTTTTTTCTTAATAAAAGTGACTTAGGTTTTCATGTGGTGCCACATATAAATATTGGTGTAAAAAAAATCAATTGTAATAATTTCAAATATGAAATCTCACAATGTTGAATTAAAGAAAATAAATAATTATGTTATATTTTGACGAAGTTATGTCAGTTTGAAAATCGACAAATTTTTGTCAGATCCAAAATGGCTTTTTCTACACGCAGTGTATATTAAACCATCAAATATCACATAAACCATATATATCACATCAATATATATGTTGTTAATATACGTAACCCTCAATGAAACATAAATTAAAATTAAATTTAAAAGGTAAACTTAAGATATTTGGAATGTTGTTCAAATATAAAACTTTAATTTACCTTCAAGTTATCTTTAAATTTACTTTTAATTCACGTTTTATTTAAATGTTACTAATATTTACAGTACATTCAATAAGTTTTCAAATTATGATTGAAAATTTAAAATATCATAAGCCAACTGTAAACATTTGAACGTCTTATATAACGGCAAGCTACTTAAATCTATAAAATACTTGTTTATAATATCCAGAAAAATGATCAATTTTCATTACCAAAAAAAATTTTGGTGTGCCAGTTTTGTCGTTAAAACATGCTAAAAACGTGTTTTAAATCGAAATCCACATTAATTTTGAGCAGAAATGCAATTCCTAGAGGTACAGCAAAAACGACTTTCCACGGTCTAAAAAGACGATTTTACTGCAAAAATCAGATTTCTGAAAATAATAATAAGATAATAAGTGGTTTTGGTATGTGAATTTTGACGTTAAAACATGTGTTACGAACCACGCACCGTATAACTGCACCGAATGCGTATTTCGTTAACAATGCGTAAGAGCATTTCAATAGAATCGCAATGAATATAATGTAAATATGCCATAAAGGCATATGAATGAATTATTCTATGTTCAGTTCTGTATTACTATTGATGGAAATCATTCTGATTTATTTTCCGTTATGTAAATATGCCATAAAGGCATATCAACAAATTATGTTAAAATTCAACTTACGTTAAAACTGAGACAACCAGTGATATGCCCTTTTACACGATTCTTGATTATTTTCTTACTGACCCAATGGTGTTTATTGAATTCAGGTTTTGAAAATCGCCGATAAAATATCTGACAGCTGTTTTACCACTGGTTTATAACATTCGTTGGTAAAATATCTGGCATCTGTTTTATCACCAGCTTTACAATAGCCTCACTGAGTTAAAAATACTTATGATAAAAACTACACTGATAAAACAGTTGCGAGCTCTTTTATCATATCATCTACTGTTGCACCGTAGTTAACATCTGTTTGACCAGCTACGAATTGACTTACCAGCAGTAACAAAATTTGCTATTGTCATGAATAACTATACAGACAATACCGTACTCCGGTGGATTGACGTACAAAATAAGTCTTGAACTTAGCCGCTATGAAAGCCAAACTCGTCCACGTTCAAACCACATATTATTCAATCCGCGCCATGATATTTATTCAATAAACACCTTTGGCTATCCGTTTCCTAACTACAATTTATTTCGCCATTCAAGAATACGAGTCAATTCAGTTCTGTACACCGATTTGATAAGATATATACTTTAGTTAATTTTACATTAATATATATTATAATTTATTATTATCAATATTTTTATCCGTAATCAGTTTTAACCTGATATACCCAATATGCAAATATGAAGTTGTTTAAACCTGGAATATTCTGATCAAAAATTGCGTCATATGACTGCCGGAAATATTGCCATATATATGTGGAATTAAATACGCAATAAAGCGCCTGAAACTAGTTAGTCCACAACACGTGCCAATTTTGAGCACAACTGCGATTTCTATAAATGCAGCAAAAACGACTTTTCACGGCCTAAATTCTCGATTTTGCTGCAAAAATGAGAATTCTGAAAACATTAATTTCAATAATTAGTGGTTTTGGTATGCTAATTCTATCGTTAAAATGTGCCAAAAACGCGTTTTACATCGAAATCATTTTTTCGATAATTAAAGGTTTTGGTATATCAATTCCTTCGTTAAAACATACAAACAAGGTGTTTTATGATGTGTGTTCAAAAAATAAGGTGACTTTTCATTTTTATCGAAAACTTTTTATTTATTCATCAATATTAATATTCACCTCTTCAAAGTAATCCTCCTCTGATATAATATACTTGTGCCAACGCTTCTTCCAATTCTCAAAGCACTTCTGATAAGCAGATGTTCATGCAATGGTTCTTCTGATCAAAATTAAGTATTTTTGGGAATAAATTTCGCTGACACACGTCTCATGCCCAAAACATCTGAAAAAAATTGTGTAGCAATTGAGGTACCTACGTCATCAACAACTTCTCTAATAGTGATTCGATGATTTCGAACACTATGTTTTACACTTTTTTAACGTTTTCAGTTGTTAACGCAATAGAGCATCTAGAGCGAGGTTCGTCATTGGCATTATCTCGGCTTTCTTGGAAGAGCGTGTACAACTTATAAGCATTTTCTTTTACTTAGAGTAAACTCATCGTATGCTATTGTCAACATTTCCAGTATTTTTAACACAAAATTGCGTGAAAATTCTGTGATCCATTTTTTTCTAAACTTTTTTGCCTCTCATAAACAAACGAAGAATGCTTATAGTTGAAACTGTTAACATATGATCGTGATGAATGTAGCAATATAACAATAACAAAAATGTAAAATTTGAATGAAGGTAGTTCGTGGAGTGTGAAAAGCCACCTTATGTTTTGAACACACTTTGTATATCGAAATTCATGTTCATTTTAAGCAGAAACGTGATTAATAGAGATGCAGCTAAAACGGCTTTTCGCGGCCTAAAAAATCAATTTGCTGCAAAAATGAGATTTCCGAAAATATATTAATGCCGATAATTAATGGTTTTAGTATATGAATTATTTCGTTAAAGCGTGCCAAAAACTCGTTTTACATCAAAATCCATATTAGAGCACAAATGCGATTTCCCGAGATGCAGTAGAAACGACTTTTCACGGTATAAAAAGTCGATTTGCTACAAAAATGAGATTCCTGAAACATATTAAGTACTTCATTTTCTTTATTGTGATACAAAATATATCAAGTTAAAAAATAATAAATATATAATTCGAAAAATGTATGATTTACTTCAAATTATATACATGCATTCAATTAAATTTAAAATTTTTCAATGCAGTCTTTTAACCCATATTATTTTAATTTCTAATTTGAACAAAATTAATTAAACACTATTGCTTAAAAAATTATCATTTCTTACATTATTATAATTATATTAATATTTTATATTTCTCTTATATCATTCTTTCATTGAAATCAATAAGGAATACACTAATACTATGGATCCATTGAAACTTTCGAATTATATCCTAGCCTGTAGCAATATTAATATTTTCTATGCATTTAATTGTTTTGTTTATTTACAGAAAGTATTTTAAATAATAACTAACAATTTAAATAAATACTTAATGTGTTAATACATAAATATAATATGATTTTTCTTCAAATATCAAGAATATTCGAAAATTTTTGGAGAAATAAAGATGTGTTAGTTTTGTATATTTTTTATTACGCTGAAGAAATACATGATATTAAGTAAAATAAAAATGCGATTAGCGAAACCAATGTACATCTAGATAATTTTTATTAACCAATTTAATTTAGTTCATTACAATATTACAAATCATGCGGACGAGACATTGCGCGTGCCATTCAAACGGATACAATGGGAACGTTACAATGTTACGATCAATGAATCAGTGAATGATTGAATTAAAAATTTTTTGTTCGCTATTCGACTCGAAAACTGGTTACTCGACAACATGTATTTTTAACTTTATTTCATTTTTCACATTAATGTTTCAATTGTGTTCCTGTAGTAATCGTGAATATGAGTCACTTGTGCGCGTGTGTGTACAAATTTTTCCTTTAGTCACTATAGTCGAAGACATCGAAAACATTCTACGTAATATTATATAAATAAGGATACTGTGCATTTGCGATCGAGAAAATCTTACATCGTTCATCACGAGAAATCATTATAATTACACAAAGATTATGCCATCCTTAAAGAATCACAATAACCTTAAATATTTTTTTTACCTCATTATCAAATTTAAACAAATCGAAGACTCTTTATAAAAATGATTACGCCCGTACTTATCACAAACGATATCAATTAACGTCTACGAACGAACAACTTCTACATATATGTTAAAATGTTACATCCGTTTCCATCATCCTACCATCTTCCGTCCTCACTTGTTCATTTGTTTGCATATCCACAGCTCCGTTACGGACCAGCAACTCCCATCACTTAATCACGTTATATCCTCCGGTCGCAAATTCACAACTTGGTCGTTTTGTTATGCTTTGTTTATGTTTAACATTAGGCTTACGACTATAAATATATCGCTTATACAAGAAAAATTTTTTTTCGCATGAGAATGGACTTGGTACAAAGATGTCGTTGCCGAATGAAAACATTCTCGTTCGCTCGTAAAGCACGCACGCAGTTTCACTCGAAAAGAATAAAAAAAAAAAAAAAAATAAATAAAAATAAAAACGTTTTATAGCTTTTACCAATATCTTTATCACGCTAACAACAGTTTTGCAGAATGCCAGGACTTGAATCACTTTAGGGTCGAATTGTACTAGTGTTTCAGACTTTTAGTAAAATTTGTCTTTCTCAAAATTGAAACAAGTCAAATGAAAAGACAAAAATCATTAGTAAATACCCGTACCCTGGTTCTATGAACCAAACTCCTAACAGGAAGATCACAATTGGAAAATAATTTTTTTCTTTTCATTCGTTGTTTCTGTAGAAATAATCCTGTTAGGTTTTCACTTGTTTATTTGTTAATTTCTTTTATCCAAAATGGCAGTGCTGTGTTTGAAATCGGCCGTAATAATGGGGCCCAAGTGCAATGAGCAGCGACAGGCACGTTGAGCAAAACGTTTCTAAAATTTTATCGAATCACAAGTCAGCTATGTATTGTCGAATTATCGAAATTCATTTCAAGTCGATAAATAAACGTGAATCATGGTACCGTCAACGTGTCTGCTTTTGATAAACGTGTGCTCCTTACTGTCACTCTTAAATACGAGTGCAGGTTCTTCAAGTTCAGATAATGAAATCGTTACTAACGATAAATGATAGGCTTTTTCTTCATCAATATGGTATAATATTGTATTCGAAATAATTGGCAACTTATTTCTTATGTCTCACACGTTCCGTAATTTTCTAATATTTACAGCACATTTATATCGCACATTCACACGGCTGAACACAAATCAATCAAGTACTAGTTGTATTTATAATTATATTTATAAACTATATAATAACTTATATAGTGCACATGTTTTATAATGTCATCATTTCATGTATTTTTTTTAATGTAGGTACGTGTATGTATGTATAATGTATTATGTATATATGTATATATGTATACGCGTTTGAAAATCGCAATTCTCGACGTACTCTCCCGTCAAGTATTTTTTACTACGTAAAATATGTAGATTCAAAAGCTAGAAGTACCTGGATAACGTGGCAGAGACTTGGGAGATAAGGGGTACGATGATGCGTAGATTTTGGTCTGTGCGCGGGAACTTACTTATCTAACATGAATCTTCTCAACAGTCTTTCTTTGATACGATACAATTTTTTATAATAGTGTGTATATTCTCTTGATGTTCTTGTTCTGTGTTTATCATACATATATGCATATATATGTATGTATACATATATATATATTTATTCACTCAGTTTTATTAAATCGGTCTTAAACACTAATCAATATAGTCGTAATTTATTCATTTGATGGAGAAAAATTCCGTTGAAAAATTAACGTTACAAAGAAGTTTAATTAAATGTGAACGCGGCTCTATGGTCGCGTTCATATTGCACTTTACTTCGCAGACTTTACGGCAAATTTTACAACGAAATTGGCATCCATTTTAAAACTCACGGTTTTGTTTGTCGACGATTAGCGTCGCTCCATAATCGTATTTATTTCATTTATTTGTTGATGAACTACTACTACAATTTTTGCACTTGTTGCCGTTCTAATATCTACCGATATTTATGAGTCATGGATTAGTAGTTGACAATGATAGAACCTCGTCGAATTCGTGCGTTCCTTTGGCAAAATGCATTTGCGCGTCATGCTTAAACAAAAGACAAATAAATATTCGCGCGCGTTGCATATCAGAAATATACACTGGTTTATCGTCCATTATCGGTATTACGAAACATTCATTTGTTTTATTGTTTTGTACATACAAAATGTAAACTCAAGGAAACAGTGTGGACGCACGCGACTAATAATCAGCGCACGACCAGCCAAAGGTATAAAAGTAGAAAACGTGACAATGGCGCTGAATTCACTAACGATGATTGGCGAAAGTAAATGCGATCTATGACGAAGTAGAATGTAAACAGACCGCACTAAAATTCCGGATTTAACAGCCCCAGAAATTCAGGATTCATCATCGAAGTTCATCGCTTGCTACTTTGTTTCGAAGCTGGACACGTGGATGAGTAAGCGTATTGACTCGGCATACCTCGACTGGGACCGTGGTTAGATTTTAAATGCAGAAAGCGTAAATCAATCCGGAACACAAACTGGCGACCCAACACTCGAACGCCAAACCCTTGTGGATTTTCGAGTGTGAAATTTCTGGTTAACAGATACGTTCGGAAAGAGACCCCGGTCCCACCAGGGCCTCGCGTGAGTAACAAGGTGGTTACAGCAGAAGATAATGTACACGTGTGTTCTTCGTTGTCGTCTTTGGGATGCTTATCCCGTGTAAACCATCGCGTGCTAATTCCGAACCAATCGATCGTGGTCGTCTCAATTTGCCGGATACCATTTACTCGAGTCGTGCTTTGTAACTGGTCTTCCAAATTTCAGCAAGCGTTACGGCACTGTGGAACCTGTGGAAGATGCAAAGCGGCAAAGTAACCCTTCGCACGATAGCCCAAACAAGGAATCCGTAAAAATCAAGTTGAACTGGATTAGCGACAACTTTTTGCGCTTCAAAGGTATAAATAACCCACATAGTCACGTTACAAATCAAGAGGAAGGTAACGACCTGACGGCCTGGTTTACTGCGATCATGTTCCGGTAGATGGACGCGTCTACGTGACACATCAGCGATGAAAAGCATTTGCAGAACGACTTGGGCAACCGCGAGGAGTCCTGTTACCATTACCAAAAGATTAGGTTCGTGAGTGAACGCAGCCAATGAGCCAGCAATCACGCTGAATACTGCGTAGATGAAGAGACCAAATGCGGATACGCGAAGGAGAATGTCGTTAAGATCACTTTGTTCCTCAGCTTTGAATTTCAAACTTTGCACACGAATAAAGCCAACTATTATCGCAATTATTGAAAGTGCCATAAGTATGCAGTGGGAGACGTCAGCAAGATAAATGGCCAGAAGTCCAAAATCTGGATGATGAATCAACACGAAGAATAGAATCAGACAGATTAGTGAACCGACCAATAGTAATAGTCCGAAGAAAAGACCTTTGCTGGCACCTACACAATCGACTCGTCCATTACCTGTAAATTAAGAAAATTATTATGATTTATTCCAATTTACATATTCTTGCGTTCTTACAGATTATAATATTATCTCATATATCTTTCCTTTTGCTCAGATTGTTTATTTATTAACAATACGTATGAAAACTTTGAACATGCTATTCTATGTTTGATTGTATTATTGCAACTAACAAAATTTTAAATAACACATTTTTAAACAATAATGTCTAAACATGATAATAAATAATAATGAAAAAATTTTCATTTTAAATTTGTAAACAGGTTTCGTAAAAGTAGTTTTTTTTTTTTTTTATTGTCTACATTAAAAAATATATAAAAAAAGACTTGCTTTTGGGAACATTGTCGCGCACGCAAGCAATATTTATATAAAACTCTGTCATTTATAAATAATACATTTGGAATTAAAAATACTGTAAGTTATGTCATTAATTTTAACAGTAATATTTTGTAAATTATTTTTCTTGGTATAGTGAAGAAGTGTATATGTTTAAAAATGACAAATTTTGTTTTTCTAATCAAAGTAATTTTTTTGGTTTCTCATTTATATATAACATTTAAAATAACATCTTTTTGGTAAAAGAAATACCCTGTAAAACAGAATAATTAAAAATCAAAAAAACGATCTGAAACTTTCGTAGATAATGTGCGATTACAATTTTTGTTTCATTTTCAATATAATTATTTTTACAATAACAAGAATATTTAAATGTTATATTTTTAACGTTTAATTTGTATAGTGACTGTAATTATTTAATTTAAAGCTTTTATTGATACAACATATAAATAGTTTACATAATATATTGATAAATGTTAAATATATCATATGTAAATTATAGGACAAATAATTGTTCGTGAAAATGATTTATTATATAAGTAATGTATTTTAATATTAAAACGTATTTACGTTAATTTTATTAAGGCTCACAAATGCCACCCGACGATCCAGTACAGATTCTTCAAATAATAGGTGTCTGCCTCACGTAAAAGAAATAACAGTGAAAATTACTTTCGATTGAGAATTCGTCATTTTTACTACAGCGGTGAAATATAACGATTAAATAGTAAATTCAAGTAAAGTTTATGGTGATTGAATAATAAATGTAGTTAATTTTATCATTTTATCTTCTTTGCTCTGGTCTTTAATTCGTTTTAAAAATTTGTAATTTTAATTAATTTCGGATTTTTAAATCCAAAAAATTAAAATTAATTAAATTTATGTATTTAAAATAAGCCAAAACTAATTATTAAAAATTGTTTAATTCTTCAAATAAAATTAGAAGCGACATAATTTTTCTTATCAAAGCGAATAAAATTCTATACAAATAAAATTTATTGTTCTATTTGTTCAATAATGAATAATATTAATTAATTTTCTTTAAACCTTTAATTAATATTTACGTTTTTCATAATATAATGTATTTATTATAATATGTTTAATATGAACTAATATATTGTCATGGATAAACAAATCTATATTAATAGCACTTTATTTTTTCTAATTATGTGATAAGTAATTGAAATTTCCGACAATTTTTTGTAATTAAACAAAAAAAAATTGATAAAATTGTGCTAAATACAGGTAATTATTGAATTTATATATTGTTTTTAAATTAAATTGAACAAACATAAAACAATATACTACATCTATTATTTTTATAGTGAATTTAATACAGCCCAAGAATATTACTTTTTAAAATAAATAGTACACAACAGGTAAATAAATTCTCCAATTAGAGAATAAAAAGCATGTGTGTGGTTAATGAATCATACATTATATTAAATTGTATAAAAAATTCTTTTTTCTAGTTGATATTTCAAGTAAAAATGGATATCTTGAAAGTGTGTTAAATTAAAAGACATCACATTTTCCATGAGCTGTTTACATAATAAATAAAAGCCTTTTATAAAGTTGAAATGTAAATGTTTTATAGTTAAAGAAATACTCAGTTTTTCGTATCATTTAATATGTAATTTAACCTAAAAATATCAATAATACTACCATGTATTTTAAAATTAAGTACAAACGTTTCGTTTTCACACAAAAGTAACAAACATTGTTTTTACAGTATGTTTAGCCCAATGTTTTTAAATTTTAATATTGATACTATAAAACTAAACATTTATGAAAAATGAACAAGTATACGGAATTTTAATTTACTCTTTTATTTGTATAAGAGTGATTAACGATCAATTTACCAAACGATAAATTTAATTTTTAAATTTATTTATTATATTGTTAAAATATGACAAAAATATTTTAACAGAAATTGTTAAAGACAATAAAATTAATTATACACAATCATGTCTATAGTTTAAAACTCGAGTTTTGAGTAATTCTTGACATATTTCTGATACGTGATTGAATTACTTTAATGTACTTTTGAAATAAAATCTTATACTTGTTATCAATTAGTGCAATTTTTGTTTTGTATTAAACTCAATTTATAAATAATATAATAAAGTTGCGTTTCGTGTACAATTTTACCATAAATTTAAAAAGAAATCAACTCAAATATAAATTGATTACATAAATAAATTTTAATGTTTATAAAATGAATAATTTTTGTTTATTCTTAGCTTATAAATAGTAGCATGGGAGTGAACATAAACTCTCTAATGTATAGAAACTATTATATAATTATTATAAATAATTATAAATTAATAATCAATAATCACATAATTCTGAACATTAAGTAATATTATATATTTTTTAATGTAACATTTCGTAATGTGGCACATATGGTATTTTATATATTATTCAACACAATGAAACTTAATCCAAAATATTTTTATGAAATATAAAAATACCTTTATATCCTATTTGTGTATGTATTATTTTTATAATATAATATGTCAAAAGTATAGATACAGAAAATATTTATACTATTTCAACATGTAGAGATACCTTGTTTTAAAGACATTCATGAATGTATTTTAGAACGTTCATATACTTAATAGTCTTTTTTTAATATAATTTTTATGCGTTGTATAATTAAGATAAGTAATTTAACATTTCATTTATCCTGAATTTAATCCCTTAGGGCGACGTATAAAATACCAATATAAATACCATGAAGTAAATATAAGACTTATTCAAAGAGAAATAAAGATATTCTTTTGATTGAGAGAAAGAATACATAACTTAGATTAGTTTAACGCGATTTTAGAGATTTGGTTATACAAAGGGTTAATACTCGATTCAATAATGTAGACTGTTAGTATCAACTCATAATATATGTCACATGGGAATAGCAAACATTTCGTATCATATTCCGCAACAAAATTGCAATACAAATTATCCATATAAAAAACCCCCATTTGAATCTTTCACTACGTTAATAAAAATTCAGCCATTTTTATAGAAACATTAATGCATTTTACACAATATTTTTTCTATATTAAATAAAACATATAAATTATAATAAATAATCAGATATAAAAATTAACGTAAATATAAGAATGAGCAAGTATTGATAAATTAAAAGTAATTGATTATGGTTTACTTTGACAAATCGACTATAATTCTTCTACAAATTGACTATAACAATAAAAATAATAATAAGAGCAATAAGTTTATTTCGACGACTGTATGGTAATTATTTTTTAATAATAAACAGCTTTACTATAGTTAAATTATGTAATGTAATTGTTTGTAATTTTTTATAAAATTAGAAACTGATCGCCATTTAGTTATACAATGTAAAATATGAATTTATAATAATGCTCAGAATGTATATAATACGTGAACACTTTTTTAATTTTTTTACTATTAAAAATTTTAAAAAAGTATTGTAAATATGGAATCGCATTTTTATTAT
>JABFOX010000270.1:0-18533 GCA_022817665.1 Axea sp. ZL-2020
GACTTGCACTGTTGAGAAACCGTTTAGTCCAACCGCAGTTCGAATGTTCTCGTAAAATGGCTGTTGGTACTGCAAACGCCCCATTTGCAATTTTACTTCTGTTTTTGTCAAAAGCATTGGATACAATTATTTTCAATTTCAAATAATCTTTTATTACATTCTCCATTGGCAATAAACCATCTTTCTTAAAAATCGAACAATTCCATTCAGCTGCCCTAGCAATCATAACACTGCTACAACCTGTGCTATTTTTAAATTTACATATGTCAGAATATTTTTCAATGTCTTTGGAGCCACCATTCGCTATAACAGGTATAGAGAGATGTTTTGAACTCGCTTTTATAACTTCATCACGATTTGCATGTTGAGGTCTTTCATGAGTTGTTCGTCCATGAACTGCTATTGCAGAGATTCCAGTCGACGCAAGAATATCACAGAGTTTCAAAGTTTCTTCTACCGTTGTTAGAACTCGTATTTTACAAGACACAGGGATTTTCAAATTATCAACTAAGCCTTTTAAAATCGCGTGTGCTTTTTCTGGCATTTGAAGCAAAGCTGCTCCCATACCTCCAGCAACTGAGAATGTTTTAGGACAACCCATATTTATATCAATACCTGCAACATCTTCCTGTACCATTTTACCTACTTTAAGAGCTCGCTCTGGATCACTTGAACCTATTTGTAAAATTACTTTTTCTTTTTCACGGGGACACGTACGAAAAATGATTGTCCCATCTGTTTTATCTACATAATCAATAGTTCCCAAAACATCTGTAACATAAGGCATTTTAAATTATGTTACTTTTATTTGTCAAATTATTCATAAATTAAAAAGATCTGCTATTATAAAGAATATAACTAATAAGAAACAAAAATAGTGTTTTGACAAAATAATCCTGCACTTTATCATGCAGATAATTAATTCGATAATTAATTCACTCATAAACATTCATAGAAAGCAAAACAATTTAGAATTAATTTTTGTCAAACAATCTAAAAAATTTGTCTAAAAACTGTTATAACTTATTAATAACGGTTTAAAAAACCATTGAATATAAACAAAATTGTTGGGTACATTTGAATGATTCTTTACAATATCATGAAAACAATCCTCATTTAAAAACGATTCTTCTTTGTTAATTACAGATGAACTAATTTACATATTTGTTATAATGTATCATAACTTTCCAGTTGCATATATATATGTGTATTTATAAAAATTAAAATTGAAAATTCCAAAACCATCATAAATTTACATTAAAATCTATATTTGTTATTACAAAAAAAAGTATTATTTTATTTACTTTTACAACAATTTGATAAAATCAATTAGAGTGTAAATATTCAATAAAGTGCATTAACACAAAAAATTTAATTATTTAATATTTATAAAACGGTGTAAAGAATTATTATTTATATATTATTCGAAGAAAACTAAAAACTGTCATTAAAATTTATTTTACAAACAGTTAAAAATTTATGTAACTTGTTGTTGCAGTTATAAATTGTTGCAAAAGAAAACTATATAGTGATTGAATCATAAAAGTTTATTAAAGTGAAATTAAAGAAATCTTTCAATCCTTTGGTAGATTAAAGAGTATCATTATGCAATAATGCAATTTTTTAATGTTATTTGATAAATTCAGTCGGATGAATGTTTATAGATTGTCCATCTTTTATTCCAGATGCAAAGTTTTGGTTATTTTTTTTTTTTCACTGGAGTGTCCGTTGGACACCATCGAATTCTAAATAAATCCGTTCGATAGTAATTTTAGTTATTGATTTTTGTTGAATTAGAATTTGTCGCTATCTTTTATTCGACCAGTGTCACTAAATACATAGTACATCCAGAAATATACTAGTGTCATAGCAAAATATACAAGTATATAAAATCCATCGATTATAAACTTTTACTCTGGACTTTAATAACGCATCATGCGCCTATTATGATTTTTTCTTTTATAGTTTTCTTTCGCTTTGTCTATTTCATATCTTTTTACACCTATTCTTATAACTGATGAGTGTAATATTTTTCATAAATTGTTTTCATGATTGTTAATGTACTTTACGAATATGTTAGTTTTAATGTGTATTTCTTTTGAATTTTAAATTTTATTATAATGATGAACGAAAATTACTGGAAATTATAATAACAACACGTTATAAAGAGCAAGTCAAGAAACGTTGTTTTTTAGTTTAAAAAGTTTTACTAATAAAAGTCTTACATATTTTATTTTTGTGTTTTAAAGGAAATATAGTATTGGTACAAAATTGGATTATGCATTGAGTACATTGAGATTATTAAAATGATTAAAGTATGTTCAAAAGCATCTTTCAAAGATAAAAGAAATCAATAAAATATTAGTGACTTATTTCATCTGACTAATAGTGGAACGATCAATAAAAGTTTTGTTATTCTGCATCAAATGAATAGCTTATTTTAAGCAATTTCATAAATAAATACTTTTGTAACACACTGAAAATTAAAACAACCAAATGAACAAATAAAAGAGAATTATATAGATGTATTTTAAGCATCAATCTATTGTTTATCATTGGTAAACTTATTTTAACACCAGTCACTGTTAAAATGTAAGAATACATTATACTAATAAGTAATGTAAATATATGAATCAATTATTAATTGTAAATTGAAAATATTTAGGAATTGAACATAATTAAAACAATCATAATATTAATACAAGTATAATAGGATGTTGAACAATAACACTTATAACATTATTAATCACAATGTAAAATTTACACTACAGAACAAAAATTAAAATATTTTATATATAATTAATCTGCATTAAACATTTATTGAATTCTGATTATTAAATTAATATATTATTTTCTATGAATGTTTATTGAGGGTTATCCGAAATTATACAAATGTTGCTTTCATTAACTATAATTTCACTATTTAAATTATATGATTCAAACATTTAATCATTATTCAAAAATACTATATAGATTGGAATACTAAAAATCAAGTGATTCAAGCTAAATATTGACAAACTTATATATACTGTATTTATATACAATAAATTTTCATTGCCTTTCATAAAAAGTAATAACATTTTTAACTTATCAGGATTTGGTGTGTAAATTTGTATTACCTGTGTACAAGTTTAATTTGAATAACTTAAGTTCATGTATCACGGATGTTATTGCTTCCTTGATATATTATCATAAAAAGATATAAAACGCCTGTTTGTTATCAGCAGAATAAAAAATATAAAAATATTAATATTTAAATAACAATTAATTGTTTGTGATGAGTTACATTTATTCAATTCTTTTTTTTTCCTATAGAATTTAAACAGAAAATAAAATGTATGATATATTTGAAATAAAGTATATACCAAATAAACATAACTTAAGTGTACCAGATTTCTATAACAAATATAATATACAAGAGTTAATATAAAATCATATGTTGCACATAAAACACTTTTTTAATATTGCAATACATATTTTGAGTAATATTAGATAGCAAGATACATAATAAAATCTCAAATGTAGTTCTTTTTTCATTTTTTTGTTTTCAGTTCAAATTATATATTAATATAAATATTTAAATACAATATTTTCTAGATATATATTTGTATATTATAATTTAACTTAATTATTTTATTATGAAATACATATGTATCAATGATTGATATAAGTATATGTAACTTTTTAATAATATACTATTTTCTGTAATGAAATGTTTTGTACGATTCACACAATAAAACATAAATCATATTTTGTCTAATTTAAATTTAAAGCATCATGAATCACAAAGGGAAAATAAGATATTTAAATCACATACAATACAAACATTTATTACATACAAATCAATAATTTTTAGAATTAAAACTTATGTTGTTAAATAATTTATAAAACTATTGGAGTGTTAATTATACTAACCTATTTACATTTAGTTTAAGGAATTGAAAGAAGAAACAAGTATGCTCCTTGTTTATATAATTGAAAAGCAACTAATTATTTACTTTAAATAATTTAGTACAAACAAAAATAAAATTAAAACACTCACTATAAAGAAATAACCTTGTTTGGCTCATACATATATTTATAACTAAATGATTTTACATTTAAAAAAAATTAACAAATAAAGCCTCACCTATAATTTTTGCGTGTCCAATATCTTTTTTTTTTAAGTTACATTACTAGTAATACCATTCCGTTTATTATTTAATAATAAATTTAAAGTATTCTTACTGTTTTCTCGTCGATAAGACCGTAATAATTTCCAGTCGATTAGTTCTTCTGTGTAAACTAAATCTGCACCATAATCAAGAGCGAGAAGTCGCATAGGTAATGTTCCTATTCGTACCATAGGCGCTAAAATCACTTTATTTTCATAATTTAACAGTTTCCTCGTTGTCATTTTAAGGTTTGTTATTAACCAAACACCGTATATTGTTACACTGAATTAACGCTTAATTCTCCCAAATGATTTATTTGTGCAGAGTTATAACTCTCCTTACAACACTCAAAATTAATTTGAGTTTAATTAGCATACACTATTTGAAAATTTCAGGAAAACACATTTCTGTTTGCATTTAAATACACATAACAAGCGATGCACGTGCTTCTGTTCTGCTGTTCTTTTCATTGGCGTTGGATGTGACATATTTAAATGGGTACCAACGTCAGATTAATGAACGTAAAATAAAAATAACTAGTATAGGGGATGAAAAATAGATAAAGTCACGTATTTAGTTTCTTTTAAAGTAAAATTGATATCAGTGATCATTATTAATGATTAGTCAATAGATTTTAATTAATTATGTTTGAAAAAACGTTTTTGATTAAGCAAGCTTAATTTAACAGTGAATTATTTGTGTCATTTAACACTAAAACAACCAAGAAATTTTTAAACGAATGTAATAACTGTATAATAAAGTAAAAATATTGTTACAACGTTAAATAAATCGTTTACTGTTAAAGCCATGTATCGCGGATGCTTTCATAGAGTTAGTGTTTTCTTAAATAAGAATGACAATCACACATTATATTGTCATAAAATGACCACAATTAAAATAAATGAAAAGCAATATTTTAACCCAAAAAATAGATTTTATGCCTTTGGTTAATTAATCAATATTTTTATATTACGAGTCAATCATTATAATTAAAGGAAAATTTACATTAAAATAAATAAATTAAAAAAATGTAAAATTCAATAAGTTTAAAATTTTATTTTGGAAAATGAAGCAACTACTTACAGTTTATCCGAAGCATTGCAACTCTATTGAATTTAATAAAATAAAAAATACTTTGAAATTTTAGCTAACTTTGAATATAAATTTGAGAATTAAGTTCAAAATTACTTAAACATAATCAAAATAAAGTATATTTTAAAAGAAAAATACGAGGAATATTTTTAAATTAACTTACACTAATGAATCTTTATTCACACATGAATAAGAACTCCGCAAATGACCAGTAGTGAAATGTAAGTGAAGAACTTCAAAGAAAAATTTCTGAGCTGTTGTTTTATTCTCTTACCTGCTAGAAGTCCAACTTGTGGAAGGGGTAATTGAAACCAATTGAAAAAAACATTCTTATCTGGAGAGAAGTAAATAAAAAATATTAAAATTAAATTTATTAGTATTACTATTTAAATAGTACCTTAATCACAGACCAAGTTTTTTTTTCTTAATTTAAATAATTAATTTCAATTTAGATATAAACTGAAAAACATACTGATATAATAAAAATAGATATATTTATGTATTACCGTTTAACATAATTTTTGTCAAAATGCTTTATTTTATTACATTTTTATATGAACCGAGTTTCCGTGATATATTACTTAATAAAACTACCCTTGTTCTAAGTTTATAGAATTTTATTAAAAAAATTTCTTGTATGAAAATATACCACGTACCACAGAATTACCCTAATATTTGTATGAAATTTCATAAAATTTCTTATACGCAACTTTAAGAATTGTTATGAGAAACTGTAGAATAAGTAAACTGTAATAATTATTATTTAATGATTTTTCATAGCAAATCATGTTTTCATATTTTCTCCTTATTTTCATAACAGTTCATAAAGTTTTATAGTAAGTAATTGTCTATAATTAACGATACGTTTATTTAATTGCATACAAAGTTTATACTAAAAACAGCATCGAAGAAAAGCAAGTAAACTGTTTGAATATCTTACTACAAAAAGTAAACAATAGTACCAGAGGTGATATTTTTTATTGAAACAGATTTTCATAAATATTCAACAAAGGACCAAGTTTAGGCTCACACAATGACGAAGTTATAAAGTATTATACATATAAGAATATTCAAATGTTTATAATATAATCTCAAGAACAAATTATAACAGACATATTGATCACATTAATATTATTTATAATATTAATATAATAATATATAATACAATGAATATGTACTATAAATATTTTAAACAATACTTATAGCACATCTGAATTTGCTTATACAGGTATGCTTAAAAATTAAAAAAAAATGTAAATTATATTTGAACATAACATTTACAATACAAATTTTAATAAAATCAAGTAAACTGTAAACATCTTTAAAAACTTTTCCGAATATTTTTAGAAATGTATGGATTGTTTAAAGGTATTAAATTAATAATAAACGTTTGAAAAAAATTATTTAAAAATTTAAAAAAAATTTTAAAAAATTAAAGATTGTTTTAGAATTTATTAAGAAATATGTTAAAAATTTTATGAAATTGAATAGATTTTATTTACTTCATTTATTTTTTTTCAGATTTCCTAACACGGAAATTAAAATTAATTAAAGAAGCAATTAGAAGCATTATTTTTGTTACAGTTTATTTGTACCACGTGTTAAATGATTAAAGTACCGTTTAAAGAACTAAAAATATAAATAAATGTTACAAAAGGGATCTTAATAAATAAATTTGAAATTTCACGTACATAATTCTCTAGGATGATGGAGACATAATTATAAATCATGCAGTGAGCAGTTCAAATTTCGACAAAACAATTTCAAATTAAAGATTTGTATTATATGTAAATTTCTTTAATATTAAATTTAACGAATTTTGTTCTACAATTTTGTATATTTAATTTAAATTATTTTTTATCGGTTCTCTATTAAAAATATGTAATTAAGAATGTATTTTTCAGTGTTGATATATTACATAGTCATGTTCTTTACTGATACTGTTGATGACAGTTCGTTTAAAACTTAGTTTAAATTCAGTCTAGAAATTTTAAGAAAAAATTGAATGCGCAAGTGCGGATGTTAAAAACTCTGTATAAGCGAACTTGTTGCTAATAATTAAAATTACGAAATTGTAATTGATAATTAATTAATTTTAATTTATATTTGATTATTTAAAGTATAATTTGTTTTCTTATTTTTTTTTTTTTTATGTAGCAAAGTCGTTTTTTGTTATTAAATATGGGAATTATAACGAATTTTTAACCAAATTTTACTTTACAATTTGGAAGAGTATTACTGTGAAAGGAATGGTAGTATCCTAGTAAGGCCCTTGTAAGATTTATTTTTCTTTTTATTTTGAGAAAATTCTTTGATTTTCTGGTTACATTCCCACTCTGCTAATTGCTTAACTTGTTTAAAGTGAAATTTGATTTGGTATATAAAATATTTAAGGAATTAACTGAATTAATAAACGAGAAGATCAATAACTTTGAAAACTAAACTATTCGATTCATCATCGTGGTTTTTGTATTACGCATCATTAACAAATAGTTTCTTAAATATAGTTTTTAAAATTATATTTTCTTTATTATTTTGTTTCGAACAAAACATACTATTCATTATATTATATTTATAGTTTTCTTAATCTAAGTATTTATAATAAATTTACATTTTAGAAGTACTTAAAAAAAAAATAACGTAAAATATATTAATTATTAATGATTAATAATTCTTTTTTAAAATTAATGTTTGGTATGGTACAATAGTTAACATATATTTAAATTATTATTATTTATATATAAATCTTAAATTTTATTATATTATATTATATTCATTATTTACAAAAATTATTGAATTTATCGACAAAAAAATTGAATACAGATATTTTTAACAAAAAAGTGTATAAATATATTGTTTTATTAAATAGAAAATAATTCATATAATCGGAATAGACTTTGTAGGTTTTTTCTTATAAATTAAAGAAGGAACTAAAAACCATTCACTTACTGATTTATACATATTTACTTATTAACTTGGTAAATAAAATAAAATCTTAAAACGCATGTCTATTAAGAAATAAAAATGAACGTACAATTATTTATTAAAAAAAAATTAACTAATTTATTACCTTTGTTTCTTAAATATATTCTATCATAAATATATGGCTTGGTGTAACACACAAAGATCATATTTAAATGGGAGTTGGTAATTCCTTTGCAACTATTTCAAAAATTAACTAATTTATTACCTTTGTTTCTTAAATATATTCTATCATAAATATATGGCTTGGTGTAACACATAAAGATCATATTTAAATGGGAGTTGGTAATTCCTTTGCAACTATTTCAAGAATCTGATCGATACTGAGACACCAGTTAATAATATTTTTTGAAACTTTACACCAATTTTCACCGTGATGTGGTTCAGCAGCAACACAACGTTTCTTTACATCCTCTTGTTGTTCTTTAGTTCCATGCCATAATTCAAATTTATAATAGAATGCCCACGCGTCACCAAAATCTGGATCAATTTTAACCGTGCGATTAAACCAGTCACGACATTTTGGTAATTTCATTTCACACCAAAATAATCTGAAACAAGTGCTTTAATGTAAATATAACATAAATAAATATAAATAATTAATAAAAAATATATATATTAAGTTAACTAGAACTAAACATTTATAAATATTACCCTTTAAAACAAATTTGTCAAATAAATGTGAAATTATAAATATCATGCTAAATTTAATACATATTAAATTAAAAATGATAAAATTATATAAAAATAAAACCATACTTTGAAACTGCAAGAAGAACATTGGGATCATGTTCACATTTTTTAAGAGCATCGACACTTTTCGTTTTTCTTTGAGGTCTAGGCTCCATGAAAATTTCTTCGGCCCACAAAAGCCCAGAATTAGGACATTCTTGTAATGCTTTAGCCATCAACGTATTAGCCATATCACGAACTCCACCAGGTTTCATTTCATTTCGAATAGCTTCTAACCATAATTCTGGATTTTTTAGATTTCGTAATCGTGCTTTTTCTAATACAGATCGTGCTTTCGTAACTTGACCTTTATTATGTTCGAGTTGAGCCAAAAGGCGCCAAAGTGGAATTGATGCTGGACATTTTTTTATCTAAAAATATAAAAGTGACTATTGAGAATTATGATAAATAAAATTATATTTAATATATCATAAATTATTTGAATGAACAATTTATTATAAATTGTTCACTAAATATGTTAACATATATCATGCAAAAAGTAATAGACGTGAATTAAGTTTCATAATAATTTGTAATTTATTTGTACAAATTATCTTTATATACTAACCGCTTGATTATAAGTTTCAATGGCTTTATCAATTTGACCCATTTGTTCTTCAATTTGACCTTTCATCAACCATAATTTTGGAAAATCGTCGAACATTGATAACGCCTCTTTCAAGAGTTTTAAAGCTTCATCTAATGCATTCAATGCCCATTCAAGTTTAACACTCTTCATCAATACTCTCGGTGTTGGTGCAGATGCACGAGCTTTCGCAAGCAATCTTCGAGCTCTTTCATATTCAGAATTTTCAGATTCAAGTTTCACAGCAGCTAGCCAAATTTCTTCAGAATTAGGATTTGCTTGGAAAGCCAGTGATAAAATACCTCTGGCTGCTGGTACATCACCCTAAACGATTTAACATATATTTAGATTTTTAGTTTATTTAAAATAATTTAAAATGAATTCATTCATTTAATACTTTTTAGTAATTGTTCCAAATTGTTACTCAATGTAATAATATTAAAAAAAAAATTATACTTACAGCAAGCCATTTTGATTTAGCGCCCATAAGCCATAAAACTTCACTTTTCGGACAATGTGCAACTGCTCTTTTCAGTAATGTCTCTAAAGATTCACGTGTTCCATATGTTTTCTCGAAATAAGCAGCACGTAACCAAATTGACTTTTTACTTGGGAATGTTTGTAATGCATAAGAATAAACGGCTCGAGCACATTCCAGAGCTCCTTGTTGAGCACACTGCAAACACAATTATAATATTTATTGATTGTTTTTTCTTTTTTATTTATTTATTTACAAATATACAACATCCATATTCGCATAATTTAACTGGAAACAAATAGTTAAAAGAAAAACAAACAAACACAAAATATACATAAAGTATATAATTATTTTTTTCAAATTCAAAAACAACTATTCTTAATATAGTTAATTAAATTTATTGAAATAAACTAAAATAATTATTTAAGAAAAAAACATTTCATTTTAGTATTTTTAGTATATGATTTACATTAAAATATTAATACCTATAAATGTATTATATATTATTAAATTTCTTCAGTTATTAGTGTTACAAGAATACTTTGACGTAGAATAAATAAGAATTATGAAATAATTAATGTAGTTTATCAACCATTTTTACATTATGAATTGTTCGGAGTAATATTTTTACTATATATAAACATCATTTATTAAAATTAAATTAAAATTTAAAATAAATTTATAAATATTAATTGTAATTATAAATGTTAAATGTAAAATCTTTGTAAATTTTTATTTAATTTGCTTTCAATAATAATTTGTAATTTTAAAATAAATAACTTATTTTTTAGTCTATTTGGTTCATGTTTTTTATTTTGAACTTGAAATACTTTGCTGACATGTACAATATAAAAATTTTATTTAATGCATTTTAATTTTTAATTATTTAATGTAAATACAAAACAATATTTTTACTAATTTAGATTAAGAGAACGCACATCACAAAAAATTTTGTGCAAAGAATTTTCAACAAAGTTTTTCATTACTGAATTAGATTTTTGTGGGAAAATTTCATCATATATCATCAAAAAGTTATCTGAAAAGTTTTAAATGTACTTACCATCTCTTTATACTGCAACATTTATCTTATTTATCGGTATATTTACTGATTAATTTATAAAAACTGATTAATTTGTCTTAAAATATCTTTATATAGTAACAAACTTTACATTGTTTAAATACGACGTTAAAATGGTAATTTTAACATTGACATGTATTTTCTAACGTACTTCCACATATATTAACGAACAACTTTGTCATTGAAAGTTTTTTGTTCAAGAACTTTCAAAATACACTTTTTTTACTATGAAGTAACAAACCTTCAGATTTGTTTTTTTTCCTTTTCATTAAATTATTAATAATAAATTATCAATGAACATTTATTAAATATGTTCATATTTTCAGCATTATCAAAGTATTCCAGGTTTGAAACAAAAAACATGAACGAAATTGAATAATAATTAGTAATAAGTTTTTATATTATTATGTTTATATTATATGAATAATAATTAGTAATAAGATTTTAAATTAAAAACTGAATAAATTTGAGTTAAAAAAGACGATAACAATATTTTTCATCAGGCTTTAATTCGGTTCTTGTAAATGAATAATTATAACAAGTTTTTATAACAGAAATATATGCTTTTGAATTTAACACAAGGTAGTATTTTTTAAAGCTATTTAATCAATTTTGTTTATTATGTCCCAACTGTTTATTGTATCGAAACTTTTAATGCTAAAATTTCATTGGATTTATATTTATAAACCAATAAATTATTAACTGATATGTTTATTTTACATTTCATTCATATTTTCATTACATTTAAATTTTCTTGTTTTTGGAATATCTCAGAAATGTTTTAAATATCGTAAAATATTTTTTTATTTATTTTTTATGAATTGTACATTTATGTTCATTTGATAAAAGAATATAATAAATTCCAAAAATATACAGCAAATAATATTTTAACATTATGACTGTTAATTAATAAACAATTTTTGTTGATAAATATTTTTAAAATGTGTTATAACAAAAGCTAGTCTACATATGATTACCGTTTCAGCATCTTCCATCCATGTATGTTTACGATCCTCTTCCTCCACTCCAACTCCAATAACTGCCTTGATAATAACTTGACAACAATGAACAGCCCCTGCCTTTTCTGCTTCTATCGCTTCTTTGAACCAGTGTTCTCTATTAATTTCTACTCCATTAGCACTCAGAGAAGAAATAGCTCTATCAATGATTCTCTCAACCATTTGCTTATTTCCATTGGCTTCCTCAAGTTTTGCAGCAGTCGTCCAAATTTGTCGATCCGTCGGGATATTTTCTCTTGCCTTATTTAATACTTTCCTTGCATTTTCGTATGTCTCCAGTCTTGCGAGGGCAAGCCACAGCTCGACACTTGTGGGACAGCATTCTACTGCGCGACTCAGTAAAATACGCGCATCTTCGGGTTCTTCGATTTCTGCAGCTGCCTTCCACAATCTTTCAGAATTGGGAATATGGTCTAGAGCTTTTCTGAAAACGCGTCGTTTTGCTTTTGTTTCTTTTTCCAACTCAGCAGCTTTGATCCAAATACGTACTGAAGTTGGAATCTTTTTCACAGACTGTGCTAAAACCATCTTCGCAGTTTCCGGTGGCTGTAGACGTGCAGCTTCCAACCACAAATCTTCGGACACTGGATTCACTTCACATCCTTTCATGATTAGGTTTCTGGCTGCTTGAATTTTTCCAGTAACCTCTTCTAAACGAGCAGAAGCTATCCACCCTGGAGGATGAGTTGGGTTGGTTTCGCGAACAGATTTTAACAATAGTCTCGCTTTCTTGATGTCGCTGTTGATCAAAATTGAGTTTTTATTAAATTCAAAATATATAAAAAATATAATTAAAAATATAATAAAACAATAACTTTTCATAGGAATGTATTAATTATAAATTATATAATATAAAAAAAAAAAGAAATACAGATTTCATAAATAAATCAAATATATTCTGTATTTCTGCAAAATCTCAGAAACTTTATAATATTATAACTAACTTGATACAAAAATTAAAAATCAGTTATACGAAACTAAGGTTTTTATTTTATAAAGTTTATTATGTTAAAAATTTTGTTTAAGTATTTAATCAATATTTACAATTACTATTACATTAAACAATTTTTTTTTGTTAATTTATAACACTGAATCATTCCAAATATGTGATTAGTAATAAAATATTGTTACATATTGTATATTAATGTTTTAAGTAATAAAAAGCTTAAAAGCAAAACAGCATGGTGTTTATTATTAAGAAGTGTGAAGTGCATTGCTTAACCCTTTGGGTACACATTTATTTGAAATTTTTTTTGCACTTGAAGTACATTTAATTTTGTGGGCAAATAAAAGCAGTGGATTTTATGCAAGAATTAATTTATTTCGTATTATTTATTATATGTACTCCTATATAATAAAACCAGAATAAACTAGTTAAATCTCGTCTCAGTTTCAACAACGTTTCAGAACGCCATGTGCGTCTTTGCCCAAATAAATGCATGACGTTCTAATATGTCAAATGTAGCCAAAGGGTTAATGTTATCTTATATATGTGTAATATAAATAGAAATCTAAGTTGAAGTGATATTTAATATATAAATATTAAATGATAAAGTGTACTAACGAATAAATAATTTGGTTCAGTTCAGATTCTATTTCCTTTCAATAAAAGTTCTTTTTTCAAAGTTCGAATTCAAATAAAGTTCAATTATAATTAAATAGGAACTAATTTCAACTTAATAAAGAGAAATGTCCATATCAGTTTAAAGAAAATACAGAGTGAGCAAAACCAGCTATGGTATGTATGCAAATCAAGTTATAAAATATAAACAAATAAATAAATAAAAATAATTACTTAATCAGTTTTAAATTTATAAACGTAATTTATATTGTAAAAATAAATTATTACGTAATTTAGTAATAATACTTACTTTATATCTCCACCATAAGTAGGAATCATACTTTGTAAATCTGTAAGATATCCTTTAGGATCTACCACAGTTTGTCCAGTAACTGAATCTGACACTTGACTCAATTTAACATCCATTAAAACATTTCTGGCTTGACCAATTTTTCTCAAATCCAAATCACCAGTTGGTGTTAACATACCCGGGGTTGCAACACCTGGTAAAATTGATGCTAATCCATTAGATGGGTCAATACTCGATGTGGTCTCACCACCTAAATTACGCGCTAATACCGAATCGGGTAAAGGTGTGAACTTTTCAGCTCTTGGATTTCTTTGTTTTTTATTCCTCGCATCTCCAACATCAGGTAGATTTCTCCACTCTGACTCCGAGACATTTACCAATTCTCTTTTCAAGTCAGAAAATTGCTGTTGAATTTTTGGACGTTCTTGTCGATAACGCTCCAATTCTTCTCGTAAGCGTTTTTCTCTGTATTCTTTTCTTTTTTCATCCATTCGTTTGTCAATTGCTTCATAAATTGCATCAGCCTCTTCATCATCTTTGTCATATGGATCCTATAAATAAATTTTTTTTTTATTAATTTCATATTCATCTAATTATTTAAATTTACAGTTTTAATTATCAAATTATGTATTATACCAGAAATATTACATAGTATCATTTGATATAACTCAAGAATAATATATATAAACAATATAAGTTAATAAATAAAATATAAATAAGTTAAAAGTTTGAAACCTCTGTAGAAAGTTATTCAAATTTGAGTACAGTTAAGTTTAATATTTTCTGGAATTGGTTGGTATTTAATTTAAAAATATCAAGTTTATAGAGCTTAACAAGATTTTACAGTTTGATTAAAGGATTATTCGCAGTTTAACGTGGTTTAAAATGCTGAACACGAAAAACTATTTTTGCTGTACTAATTTGTTAAAACCTGAAACATCAATTCGTGTTTATTATGTAAAATGAATATAGACTAAAAAATATATATTATTCTTTCAAGCAAAAGTAACTTTAATACGATTAAGACTGTTAGATTTTTGATTAAACTATTTTGTAATCTGCTTTAGTAATTGATAAATTAAAAAGAATTGAGTTAATCTTATCAAAGTCATTAAGTAATTCTGAATCAGGTTTAATGTTACAGAAAATATCTTGTTTTTTTCATGGCGTTGATGCTCTTCCATTTTATTAAATAATATTCTGTGCTACTAATTCACAATTGATTATTTGGATCATGTTTCTAATGCTTTACCATTTTCAGTCAATGCATCAAGTCTCTCCTAATGATTGTCTAAATGATATTTATTTCATAAAATTTAGAATTAAAAAAGTAATCACTTCTTTTCCAAGTATAAGAATATATGCAGACAAGGCAAACTATAATTCAACAGTTGTAATGTTAGAACAATGATTAGAAAAACCATCACTGAGTAAAATGTTTATATATTTGTAGCAACTATAATAGTAGATTGATGTACAAATGTTGCATTTAATACTTGTTCCATCAACTGGTAAATTTGTTTGCAATAATAGTAAAAATTGATAGACAAAATGAAATTTTATTTGAATTTGTAACACTATTGACATAAATTACCAAATTTAATATATTATTATAAATTATAATTAAGCTAAGTAGTTGATCCTAAAGTGACAAAACATCTTTTATGTAGTCATATAATAAAATACATATAAAAGAAATGTGTTCCTAAATAAGATTTTTATTATTAATTTCTGAAGCTTAAGAGTGTAAATAAATTTCAAAATAAATTCATAAAAAGAAGTTATAATTTTAAAGTATGATCAAATAACCATCAAACTACAATATATATTATGATACCATATTCAATAATAATTATAATTATATTTGAAATATTTTTTATTGGTTTGTTATTAAAACATATCTTTTTAAATAAAATAAGAAAAAATTATGTATTTACTTTACTGAACAATGACCCTCCATAACCAGAAAACTCGTCATAATTAGAATCATTTAAATCCTCTTCATCTTCTTCTTCTTCTTCCTTTTTCTTTGTTCTTTTCACTGGAGGCGCATGTCTGTCATCCCTTGTAAATTATATAATAAAATATGGCTATTAAAAGTTGTTTAATTCTAACACATAAATATAATTACTTCGTATTAATGATTCAAATAAAATAATACTAATAAGGATTACAATAATCACCAAATTTTATATATTTAATTCAACTTATTTGTTTTAACTGATACAAAAAATTGTTTTGTATTACAATTACAAAGAAATTATTTTAAAATGATAAAATAAAATTATTAAGGTTTCTTGTTTAAAAATTGCTCTGTAATTAAAAGATAATCAGTCAGTGTTATATAGTAATTTTTATTAAAATAAAATATATATTTTAACTCTAATTATATTTATATCCCTTATATTTAAGTACACAGTCATGTAATAATATATGAAAATGAACATTCAACAATGATTCAATGATTTAAAAGAATGTAAAACAAAACAATATATTATTTAATATATAATATAACAATTATTTTTTATTATAAAAATAATGTTTTTATTGTGATATCTTTACTCTAAACAATACTTTGCATTAAAGTATAACTTAATATATTTTTAACTGTTGAATATAAACTATTCAATGTACTCTGATTTATTATTTATGTGTTTGATGAATCATTCTTATTTATTTAATGTAGTAAATATCAAATAAGACAAAGAAATATATTATTTTTTAACTTTTGCAATATCTATATTATTTAAAAATAATTGACATTTATTGTAATAACTGAAATAATTAATTTATTTTACTCTTAAATTTTATATTGTATAACACAATGTAGTGTTAAAAATTCTACCAAATAAAACTTAAATTAGAAATCTTTCAAAAATGTTTTTCATTTTTAATTATATTGAATAGATTGATAATTTTTGTTACATGTTTGGCTATTTATTAATATTTATGAAACATTTTATAACTATATTACTATCTTTATCATGTATTTTACATAATATTATATATTTCAAAATAAATTGAAAATATTCTATAGATTTTTAGTAACAGATATTAATATATTTAACAAATGCATTATTTCATGTAACGAATTTTTGTTTAAAATAAAATTATTATTTTGATTAATCTTTAATTATTTTTTACAGTTTTAAAAATGAAAATCAGTATTACTCAAATGAATTAAAGTGTAAAAAATAACAAACTGTTCTTAAATGAAATTATTGAAGTATTATATTTATTATGATAAATAAATCATAATTAATACTTACGAAACATCATTCGCATCTCGAGCTGGACCAATATCAGATCGTGTAGTGAAACCAGTGGCTCTAAAATAAAAAGAGACGTAACCTATAAATGATGGTTTCACAAAAACGCGTAAAATTCTTAATGCAAAGCAGTAATGCAACCATTATAAAATATTTTTAAAATAACAAACATACCCTCTTCCTACTCCAGCAACATATCCCAAAGGAGCAGGAACTCCCATAAAATGTTTCTTATTGCGGTTCGAAAGCGATGCTGATGGGACCGACATTTTTATTGCTTATTTGTTTCTTATTTCCTTTATTTAAAAACAATAAGTATTCCTTTAAAATATTAGCACATACTACAACAAATTTCCATTTTAATGTCGAGGTTAATGGATGATCGATATGTATTTTAATTCCACTTTATTTTTTGTTTTGTGGTCATCAGAAAAACTTTTGGAATAACCATTTATGGTTATTTTATTTTATGGTTATTTTGGTTATTTTAACTTTATGAAAAACCATTGGATGAATTTTAGTACACGACTCCCTGTCAGCACCGATGGTCAGTGATGGTATATTGGGGACCAGTTTTTTTTCTTTTTTCTTTCTCTTCGTTGCTTACTGACTGATCGCAACTGGCATTGAACTAGTAGTTTATATTGCCTAACCAGAAGTGTTAAGAACAAATCATTCGTGCACTGTGCAGTGATGGTATATTGAGGACGCGACCCCACTTCCCCTAACGCGAAATTACCCCTTTCATTCTCTGCAACATGTTGGGTATCTTTGTTCTTTTATTATGCTCTCTATCATGAAACATAACACTAACGCTGCGCGTGATGAAAAATATAACTTTTACATCAACGTAACTCGGCAATA
Source organism: Axea sp. ZL-2020 (assembly GCA_022817665.1). NCBI lineage: Eukaryota > Metazoa > Arthropoda > Insecta > Hymenoptera > Scelionidae > Axea > Axea sp. ZL-2020. The sequence continues at coordinate 18,126 of JABFOX010000270.1, forward strand.
CCGGCAGTTACCAAGGCATGACGTCACATGTATCTATCTTCTTCTTTAATTTGTTTTCTCTATTTTACAACATTTAGCCGTTCAAGAACGAATTCGTTTCGAACGATTCTCAGCTGATTCAGCGTCTTTGTTTAATATCGGTGCTCTTTTACACGAATGCTCAAGGAAACCCTTGAAAATTGGAGAAAAAATTTTTTTGGATAAAAATGGTTGAAAAATCATGTTTTGGCAAGATTTTCAATTTTGGTTGAAAAATCTTCAAAATTTTCGGAAATTGTTTATAATTTTATAAAATAAGAAAAATTTTTGAAGGAAAGTGGTTATAAGAATTCTTTTGAATTTTGGAATTTGAGGGATTTCGTTTATGTCAGAAAGTGAGGGAAGTTTAGTGGGCGAAGATGGCTGAAA
>JABFOX010000271.1:0-18532 GCA_022817665.1 Axea sp. ZL-2020
GGTTTCAAAGCCCCAGTTTCCCAAGGCTACACGATCCGGCGGGTCATCAAGCTTTACATCACGATAAAAAAATCAGTTTTCCTCCTTCCCGCATCAGTCCGTTGTTATTAAATCATACACACGTGCATAACAAATCAGTCACCGTTCGAAGTAAATAAAAATCGCGCACTTCCCCGTACAACAATTAACCGCTCCGCGAGAAAAATGAACGACTCCGATGAAGCGACGTTCGAATTCGCGCTTTTTTTTCTCTCGTTTCGCTTCACCCGGGGCATTTCACAAATGTAACAATTGACGCGCGTTGCTTCAACTTGCAGTGATGCCACGATCGTCAGAGTCATTACTTCGACGCGACGTTCATGAAAAACAACTGAAACGACGCTTATGAGAAACAACTGAAACGAACGCGTCGGCAGAGTGCGAAGCACGAGTCGCGGTTATCGCGCGCTTCTCGAGGAATCGACAAGTGTTGGATCGCGTTACAAACAATTCAATATTTTGTTTAAAGGGCGCGACTTATTTTTATTATAATTTAATGCCCCGCTTTATGACTAATTCGGTTGAAATAATTTTCCAATAGTTGGGAGTTTGTCACAGTTTGTTGTGCATTAAGAGGAGGTATAATTGTAATTAATTTATAAGTCGAGCACGGCAAAAGTGTGCTGCTTCGTACATGAACCACTTTCTAGTTTATTCAATTTAGTTCTGAAACAAATAGTTGCGTGGAACAAACGTGCGCGGTTGTTGTACGCGGGTGTAAAGTCCCGCGAGGGGCGCGCTCGCGTTTCAATTTGGAAATTACCTGCGTGATGAAACGCCGGAACGGAAACCGTGCGAAAATCATTGCAGCGTTTGAACAGCGCTTGCAATTATTTCCCATACCAACTCCATTGACCGTTTCCATGCATTTGCACAATGTTCATTCATCGTTCGGAAATAAAGCGAACGATTTCGTAGATAATTTTCAAATTGAATCCTCAATTTTCGAGTTTGTTTTTTGTTTTTTGTTTTTTTTTTGGGGGGGGGACTTATTATATCTTATTCAAATTTTCCTTCGACGGTATGAAACGCGGAACATGAAATTAGTTGTATCAAATTTTATTATTTAAACCTCATTGAAGAAAATGCCAGCGGAGAATGGAGTAACTGTCCCACTGACCTACATTTACGTTTGCGTCATTCACGAGTTCTCCCTACCCTCGCAGTTAATTTCTCACATAAACATTTTTCTTCATATTTAATACAATTCAATTGAAACGAAAATTTTCTCGCAACGTACTTCCACTTCGAACGATTAGACGAACCGTACCGATTTCCAAAGCCCCGACTTTGGACGGCCGTTCGCCGATACGAGAAGTCTGTCCTGCGACCTTCCCGCCATTCAGAAAATGAAATTGATAATTGAACGATATTAATTAATCCATTCGTGTCACGCGAGCTGCAAGCCTGTTGCCCGACGAGCGGTACGGTTTTCGCAACCGTATCGGTCCGGGCGATGAAACGGAGATGACTCGACATCCGAAATTAGTGCATTCCGATTGCACGAGGAAATGCGGGATTATGATCGTGCCAACGTCGGAGCCACGTCGTTGGTCGATGCTCGTCGGTGTGCGTCGCTGTACGCGCATTCCAACCGTAAAGAGGGAAAGTCAAATTTCGACAAATTCCGCACTTCCTGCAAAATGTGTCCTTCGTTAGTCTTAACGGTCTCTTCTAATGACCTGGATATCTATGTATAGACAGGGCTAAGCTATAAATAGAACCACCCACGACGAACGACCTCAAGATGTCGCGGCACAGACTTATCAACAATTTTTAAACGGGTATTTTCGTGCGCGTTTTCTCCAAACGCGTCAATTACCGCCGATAAAGGTGCGAGCCCCGATAAAAGTGCGAGCCCCGATGCCGCTGTGTCAGCATCATCATCGTTCGCTGAAATTCCCCGTTTGAAAATGAGTCAATCAACCCGAATGGTCCCACACGAGATTTCGGTTCGTTGCAACGCTGGGAACGTTTCGTTGAACAACGAATGGACCTTTCGATGATTTACCCTGTTCGGTTAAAACATGTAAAATTAAATATTCAACATTAGATTGTCCCGGGAAAGTCACGAGGAGTTCAGTGTACTCGCGCAGGCGCGCGACTCGTTGACGTCAGCATCGACATATAAGTCATCGAACTGCAATAAATAAAGTATCGGAAAATCAATAAATAAGAATTAAACATTCCGGAATGTTAATAAATGATCTTTGAGGTGTTGCGCGTTCAAATTAATAGCCGTGTTGCAATGGCATCGAAAAGCCGTCATTTCGCAGCTACGATTTTTCGCTTACTTTGGAATGATTCAATGTTGTTATTTCGGCACATTTTTCTCGGCTGCGTTACGCGTGCTGTCAATTTGTACATAATAATGTAAAAAGAAAACAAGAAAAAAACAAGAAAAAAACGTATGTCTTGTTTCATTGAATTTATTCATACCGCATCATTGTTTTCCGCTGACGTAATTTTATAAATGCAAAAATAAATTGCTCTGGTGAAATTCTGTCATTGATACGGTTCTTTTTTTACAAATAACAAGAACTTTTTCCGTTAGAAAAAAAAAGCAAAAACAAAACTGTCGAGCTTTATTTTCGTGCGGTATAAATATACGTTATGCACGAACGACGGTGACTTTGAATTATGCGAATTCGTGTAGCTCAGTAGTCGGAAAAACAGTCCGTCAATTGAGAGACTCAGCGGGTTTCTTTTCTCGGCGTGTTATATTTCTGTTTCGGAAGGAAACATTTCTTTGGCAAAATTTTCGAGAATACAAACATTCCGTTCGCTTTGTAATTGTTCGCATGCAAATCGATCGTTAATTCCGTTAAAATAAAAGCAGTGTTTGTTTATTTTCGTATCATCGTTAAACAACCCCCCCCCCAAGCTCCTCAAATGCATATATTTAGATTAAACATTCGTTTAAAAAATATGTTTTTTTGCGTTGGCTTACTTCGTTATGTAAATCTTACGGGAGTTATTTTTTATTTGTACAAATTTTATGCAAACGGATATTCTTGGGAAAAGTATCAAGCGCAATTTAACTTGTAAAATTAATACCGCGTTTCAATTATATTTATTTAATTTCGAAATAGCAGTAATGAGAAACGTATTGTGAAAAAAATATACAGAGAAAATACATTTTCATTGAAATTTGCACAGCTACGCTGCATGAAATACATTCCAGCGGTGTTCGTGGTCGAATTTGTTTTTCGAAAAAGCTTTAATAAATGCGTGTGTTTTGCGAGTGGAATTAATACACTCGTAATAAGCGGACGTTAAAGAGAAAGATGAATTCAACGAAGCAAAGATTCAAAAATTAACGATTAATATTTCTAATGATTTTTATAAACATGTTGATGATGATCGTTAGCACAACAAATAGTTGAACAAATATCGCGCAGCAAGTTGGTACGTGAATCGAATATCGCTGGGAATGGTGAATTAAGAGAACGCAGGGTGTCAGTTTGTTACCGACGGAGTGAAAAGTACAGAGATGCGAAAGTTTAAAGCAATGATTCATTGTTCGTGGTAAAGCGAGTTTATCCGAATCTCTCTTACCTGAAAAATTTCTTGAAGAAAGAAAAATGTTTTAAAGTCAGTTTTAATTTGTTTTGTAAGTCACTTCATAATATGAATTGTCTTTCTTTAAAAGAATCCTTGGGAAAGAAAGATTCGAACGAATGCAGCTCATGACGAGTGGTTACTTTAAATGTTTACTTTGTGATAGTTCTTTACTCTGATGGTAACAGACGGATATTTTGCATCCGCTTAAAGTTGTACAAAAAATATCGCGCGTTTGATAACAATCATGCGAATGAAAATTTCTAGAAGATCACTGCAGGTTTTAGAGAGGAAGAGGAAAATTTGAAATAAACGACTGCAAAAAGTGCGCGCATAGGAAATGTATTGTTAATAAAAATGTCACGCTTAATTTTAACGCAATCCAATATATCAATTGTTATTTAATTTATCACCCCTCGATAAAGAAAGAAGAATTACATCTGATGTTTATTGCAATTATTTTCAAATGCGCCAGTACTGTTTGAATTGTATCAAATCATTAAATTTGAAACGAGTGCAAAAGTTGTGACTGATATTGATGTAATTAGCGAAGGAATTTATATACATATATATATATGTTTAGTCACTCAGAAACTGGCGTTATAAATCGATTTTTTATCAGCGTAGTATTCTGTAACGTCGACGTAGGAAATTATTAAGACCGTTTATCGTTACTTTATAATCAATCTCGTTCCAAGGGGGCAAACTGAAAAATCATGTCTGACTGGCTGAACACGTGAATTTGCTTAAACTGAATTTACCGTTGCTGCAATGTTAAAGGCACGAATCTAAAGATTCGAAATAATTCCAGACCTACTATTTTTGCACAATTATACCCATCTTGCTAAAAAGTAACGATCTGAAATTATTGAAATAAATTTACCTTTATCTTTCGTAAAGATAAAGGTTGCAACAAAAAAAATATGAATTTCCATTTTAAATTTCACAGCCGCCTTCCACCCCACTCATAAGCAGACGGATGTAGATTTAATTTTGATACGGTGAAATAATTCTATTGAAAATATCAAACGCGTTTTATGATTTTTCCTTATTTAAGAGGATGTCAGTCGCCTTCTCAACTGTGGGTGAAATTTGATTTAAAGAAACATTTCATCCGTCCGAATTGGAACGTCACGCCTTGCACTGTCCACTGAATATCAGAATTTTCTCTCCGTCGAAGACGGACATACGAAATTTCCCGTTGATAATTTCATAGATCTGCGTTCAATGCAAAATAGATTGCAAAAACTTTTGTCGCGCTGTGCAAGAAGACGCGCTGAAATGCGTACACGTGCTAGTGAGGAGCGAAATTCGTACACAATAGCTCTCCGTCGTAAAATATTTCGTATTCAAAATTCCATTACTTTCTCGATACCATGAATGGGGGTTGCGATTAGGTTTCGAGTTTTTTTCAGCTTCCTTCCGATCCATTTTGTCCGTCTTGTCTATTTTAAAGTTAAAAAATAGACGCATCTCTACTCAACTTAATGAAATAAACCCAAAGTAAACTTTAACGCGAAATTATTAACGAATCAAAACTGATTTAAGGGTTACTTGAAACTAGGCGTTTGTCAGATGCAAATTTAAAGCACATTTTGACTTTCCTTTTATTGCATTATACCTGCTTATTGATCACCACATAGTCATTGTACAAGGCTCAAAACACGTATGGAAAACGTCGAAAAATATTTATAAAAATTAATCTTTTGAAATCAATGAAAACACTGGTCGTTAAATTAACACGAAATATAAAGATTATTACCGAAGTTACAGGAATTTTCTTTTTTTGCAATTTATTATTCATTAATTGCAAATATTGCTCGTATACCCTAGATGGTATCCGAACTCGTGCCTCTGCGGTCAAAATTATTTGAACAACATTGGGAGACAAGGTCGCATGAATAAAATTTAAAAAATTAATTTCTTCTATACATCACATTGATAATGAAAGAAGTTGTTATCCAAAGAAGAGGAGAAAAGTAATTTTGAACTGTAACTGTTTTATCAGAAACATGTCTTTCTGTCGTCGAAATGATTTTGAAATATTGAAGTTCGCAAAAATAAATGCGGTGCTGAACAAATGATTCGTTATCGATTCATCTCCAAATTTCAATTTTGTGATGTGAAAGTGAGATTGCAATTATTGTGGCGCAATGTCCAAGAAATGGACGTTTTTAACGAGCAGTACTGCAGTTTCCTAATTCTCCGAAGCCCTTTGGAATTGTAGGATAAAAAAGTTTCGGATCGCGAGTCGGTAAAGGAGCGACCGCGAATAAAGTTGTTTTGCAGCGAAACGTTGCCTCTTAAAAATTCAATTAAAAAGAAACCCCGGAATTCGATCGGTCTTTCATTTAAAAAGGTAACTCAGTAATTGGCAGGTTTTATTCGCATTGATACATATTAAATACGAAAATTACAATTTTATGAAGCAGGAAGCATTGCGCAACTCGAGCGTCACAGATGACAAAGAATTTGCAAAGGTAACGTTCATTGAAGAACTGTATTTATTTTGTCTCATTATACCATCTGCAAGGACTCGGAGCTTTTTATATTTGATACACCGAGTGCTCCAAAGTGACGTCATTACGGTACTTTGCACAGCATAATTTCAATATCGCATCTCACGTTTCGTACTTCGTTAATTAAACTGCGATGATGAAATCGGTATTGATCGTTATTCATTAAAGAAATCACAGCTATGAAATTACAGTTATTGAAATCAAATCGAAAATCAAGATTGTGTAAAAAATTAAGTCATCGCATCTGCGGATTCCCTACATTACCGACCCGCGCGATTCTTCGTTATATAAGTGTGATGATTTTGACACTTACGTAAAGTGTTTCGTAACGCAACATTGCCATTGTTATTATTATTACTCTCATTGTGTACGTTTTTTCATTGTCACGAATGAAATTTAATTAAGCCTTTAACTCTAAAAATCTATAACCTGCTGAGACGAGCTATTTTCAATGCTTATGACGAAACACTGAAACTATGCTTCGTTTATCAAACATTTACTCTATATTTAAAAATTGAGTAAAATCAAACGAACATTAGGTTGGAATATACACCTGCAAATTAGATACACACGTTCGAGGGCGCCCCTAATAGGAGAAATCGATTAAATCTTATTGAACCATATTTACGCTATACCGTTTCTATGCCGTGATCAGAAGTGGATTAACGTTTGCAGGAGTAATATCAAAAGTCACATTTTCAATGCCGGTTGTTTGCAATAACTTTCTAACTTGGGTTCAAAATTGGTGCAAAAAATTAAGTAGTTTGTACACATATATGGTACGACCACAGCAGCGATCCGGTACGACAAATTATAATTTGTAGGAGCAATACCAAAAGTCACATTTTCACCGCTGGTTATTACAATAACTTTCTGAACCGAGTTTCTCAGAGCGGTGCAAAAAATTAAGTAGTCTATACACATATATGGGAATACCGCGGTAAAACTCGGATGCGACAAATCATACAATACTTGTATATATGACGAATTATTGAAATTCTCTTCATATTTCGTTCGACATATATAGAATCCTTTATGACACGGTTCTTTGTGATACAAAAAATGTGGCGACTGTTGGTTTTCTCCAGAAATATGATTAACGTACGTCAAAGCAAAATGCTCTTCCAGCGGTCGGAATCGTGTTACAATTTTACTACGGTGTCGCATTACGTACAAGAATCGCAGTCTTTATCATGATCAATGCCGATCTTTTAACGTTCATTAATTATTTATAAAATGTCAATTAATATTATTCATTCATTCACTATTGCAAATAGGATAAGACAGTTAAGATTCTGCATTTTAACTGTATATAATATAATGAATTTTATGGTGCAAGAGTGCGTTTTCTGAACACAAATTAATTTCGATAATGAATGGTTTTGGTATGTCAAATCTGTTGTTAAAATCCGTACGAAAAACACGTTAATTTTGATCACAAATGCGTCAAGTCTTAAAACTGTGAAATAATAAATCGGTGAAATCTACAAATACTCGTTCATAAAATCATTAAATCGCGAAATACAGAACAAAAATGTACTTGAATTTCACAGCCAAAAGTTCTGCTTGCGATTAGGACGATTTTTACACAACTCCAAAATATTCCCAAAGTTACCAACAAGTTCCCCGTAACATAGAATTAGTTTTGCCATTATTTTTTCGGCAAATTTTATAACGTTTAAACATTTATCGTAGAAAATGTTCGTTTTTTTATGCATCATTTCAGAAACTTGGCAAACTGTTTTACCCTACGTCAGCACAATCCTGTATAAATAATTTCATCATTACTATCGAAAGAAGAATTTGCCATGATTTTGGCTCTTGCTTTAATTGTGCCATTAATTAGAGAAGTATAGTGAGATTATAATAATTATAACGGCAAGAAAATAGACCGAATAATGCTGCTAATGCAGAACCGATGTCGGTTCCAGGCATTGGGGAGACATTTCACTCCAGTGTACGAGTGACATCGCGACAACGTTGTTCATCAACGTGTCTCTGGTTCGCGCGGTGTTCCACGAACCTCGGATACTTTTATTGGAGTTGTAATGCCTCGTGCAGGAATTTACAACAACGAGTTGATGCCATGTTTGCGTTAAAGTTGAACTACCACCGTTTCGTGACAGCCTTTAAGATCTGCACGAGGCTCATTACGACCTCAGGATCAATGACGTGTGTATAATTACACAAATAATGATATGTACAGTCAATTATGAATACGGAAAATTGTATTAACGTCGGTTTAGAATTATATCTATTTTTTCAAGTACCTTTTTTCGACCAATTATACCGACTGCTGCTCAATGAAGAAACAAAACTTGCCTTTCCTCTTTTCTATTATTTTATTTATTTTGCATCAAGGTTTCAATGGCATGACAAGCGTTCGCATTGCGCAGATTTGTAAAATATTTTACAATTGTTCACAACTGGTGTAATATAGACACGCAATAATAAATATTTCTAAATATGATAAATTTCGTTTTTTTGATAAGGACCTCCATTAAAAGCCGAAGCGTCGATGCAAAATCAAAAGAATAAAACGATGAAGAAGAGGAGATGTCAGTTCTGTTTCTTCATTGAGCAAAGCAGTATAATTATTCGAAAAAAGGATACTTGAAAATGTTTGGAAGAAAAAATATTTTGTATTTCAAAATTCGATGGTGCAGCCACTTTCATTCAACTTTGTATCTTCAACTTAAACGTCGTTCTCAATCAGTGTTAATCTCAGCACTTGTCTGTAAATAATTTAAGTTCTACACAGCTTGGACAGGTGGTAATTTGTTTGATTGCTAATTGCATTACTGAACCCACCATCGTTATTATTGAACAATGAATTATTCATCCATTCATGAGTAAAACCGAACGAGACGACGAGTCTTTGGTTGCAATTGAAAAAAGTGTCGAAACTCGTGTTACGAGAGTGCCCGCTGGTCCCTTAACGGAATGACCTTATGAACCTTTCGAAGATTGTAATCGTCTCGCTGATCGACGAAGTGCGACCAGTCGGACGGGTTCCCAATTTTGAATCGCATCGATGTGTCGATTTTTGTAACGCTTCGTTCGACGAGGGGTTGGAAACATTCCTCGTTTCTTTTGCTTCTTGCAGTCGCGCTCGCAAAGTACGATCGATGAGTAAACATCATTAACAAGAATTTTGCGTTTACGGAAATGCACTGGCGCGATGAAGGTACAACGGGGCATCAATGAATTGAGCAAACAAATGGCGTAACTCCGCGCGACTGTTTGTGTTTAAAAATAGGATATTAATTTCATACTGTAGTTGTTTTTTAAAATAACTTTATAATAACTTTAAAGTTGGTCTTCATTTTTTAACACTGCATTCGTTTCATGCCAGCGAAACTCGCGAGGCTTCCCTCGGGATGGTTGGGATTAATCCAGTTTACTTCTGACAGATTTAAGGCTTCATATGGAATTCTATATTTATATCTATCGATGCTATGCTGTGCTGTGCTTTACGTAAAAATGTTAGCGTTATTTCGTCTAAATAACCGATGCCGTGTTGAACGTGCAAAAGCAGCCCCGTGCATTGTAATATCATTAGCGCCTGAATTATAATTCGCGAGATTTGCAGGCGCGCACTTACAAACCTTTTTCGATGTTTGCCGCAATCATTAATTGCACAACAGTTGACGTTGTTGGTGCCCGTGTGTCACGATAGATTGTCCTTTGGACAACTTTATACGCGTGACAATTACGTGACGCTCTTGTGTAAAATTTTCTTTTGTAATACAACATTAATGGGGATGAGAGATTAACAATTTCGGGGCAAATAATATACTCGGATGAGGTATGGCTTGGGTGAGCGATACTGCTGGAAGTAAACTTTAATTTATCGCTTTTCCGAATGTATAACAAGAGTTCTTTAAATGATAATAATAAAAAGAAAAGAATTAAAGAAAGAGTGAATCTTACAGGAACGAATATTAAAATCTTCATGTTTTCTTACTTGTTTGATTAACCGAGAAAAATTGTCTCTGGCAAATTTAAGTTGATATCATTTTTTATTAAAGCACAATTAAAACAAAATTATTTAGGTACATTTTACAAGGAACTCAGATAAGAAATATGCCTTCCTATTTTAAGCTTTGATATTATCTTTTGATAGCGTTTTGAAGATATTAAAGTTATTTTTGTACCGTGCGTTACTTTCCGAACTGTAATTTCCGTCTTTCTCTGTTCAAGCAAATGACAAATTTCTATTTGAATCAAGCGATTCAAAACGAATAAATATGAGTTTAATTGTAACGGCCACGTTTGTTCGATGCTTCATCAGTTATCTAATTATGCCGTTTTATATCAGACTTGTGTTTTTTGAAAATATTATTTCGATTTAATTGCGTTATAGGTGAAAGATCGTCAGCGAGGAGTAAAGTAATAGGCAAGCCGTCTTATGTTTCTGTCTTATTTCATTGTATAATTGCGATATGAAATATGACATAAACTTAAGGTGGTTACCTATATGTCCAACAGCAGTCTGCCAGAAGAAAATCTCGAAGTACGATCGAAGGCTGTCAGTGGAATCATTCGTTCACCGCTGTTATTTAAGGAGTTGTATGTTAATAACTCAGTGCATGTAACGCGCATATAAATTTGTAAACAATTTTGATAATTATAGTTACAAAAATTGTGCATAAAATGTTTGTAAATGATTTGTTTAAAATTACCATTTAAGCATTTATTATGGAAAGGCGTACACAGTGTTTTGTGAATGATTATAATTATTTTATAAAAATTATCTGAGCAAACTGAAGCATTAAATTTTGGTGACTTCAGTTTTAATATTTTGCAGGAACTGCTGGGATTGTGCTTTACATTGTGCAATAAAAGTAATTACTAGTTTTGTAATTACTCGTGTAACATTCGTTTTAATATTTTAATCATTTTTTATGCAAAGAATCATGAAGGGTGTGAATTTAAAAACGAAAGAATATTTGTCGTTTTTACAATTTTTGTAAAATTCATCAGTGTTTTTAGATTTGCGGTCTATGGATGGTACATAAGAGTGAATTAAAGCACACAGGTAGAGATAAAACATTGGTAAAATGGGACATGTTTTTGAACACATTTTTGAATATGTTTTAATGCAATGTTTTCTGAATTAATCTTATTATAGATATGTTTAACCCATCTCGTATAATAAGGAATGTGTCATTGCTGGTTCATGACATAGCTGTATCACATTTTAGTGACTTTCCCTAAGCATTTCTCATTTTGTAAATAATTTCATGAAACTGGCAATGTGTAAAATCAGGTGAAAATATAAATTATTTTTTACCCGCATATGTTCCATAGGCATTATGAGCCAAAGAAATGTTGCAGAAAGTGAAATATATTAAAGTAATACAAATAGAATAGAAAAAAGTAACTTTTTATTAATTGATCAATTTCAGTGCAATATTTTTACCTCTTCGATGATAATAGATTTAAGCTATTCCAACTTCTGATTACATTAATTCCATCTTTGCATTGTATACAATTTTTAAAGCGTATTTAAACGAATTATAATAGAGTAAAATTTTATTTCAAACTTTAAAAGTACGCGTAAAATGTTTCTTTTGAAATGGGATGCGAGAAAAATTCAAAGAAATAAAATGTATGTTTTAAACAATTCAATGTTTTATTTATGCTTTACAGGTAATAGACAAACTTCTGTTATCCAGTTTTGAACCTTGATATGTGAAATTCATATTCCTAAGTATATCGTGCCAAGTTCAGTAAATATATTCCTGGTTATAGTTTATGTCCAAAAATCTTCAGCGATCCTCCACATATTTAGGTCAACATATGACATAATGCGTGTTCTATTGTACACATACATAGATACATACAACAATATAAGTGGCTTCTTAATCAAAAACCCTTTTTCTGGTAGGTTGTTCGACAGAATTGTTTACGGAAAAACTGGCATGACCATGTACTTAAAAGAGAGTACTCTTTTATGACTATCCAGATCATAGACCCTAAACACCTTTCCGAATCACTTCCAATTCAGGACCTGATTTTATGTCAGAATGATTACATGCAATTTGTATGTTCACGTCTACCTGGAAAAGAGTAACTGAAATCTATGATACATCTGAAAGTGTGTTATAAGCACCAGCCTCAACGCTAAAACCACCTTTGAACCATAGATCTTGATGGCCAGTTATAACCATTGACTTCTTTTCTCATATCCAGGAACAAAACACTCAACTTCGGTGTTGGTTGATAAGTCATGTTACTTCTGTTTGCAAAAAACTGCTTCCTCAAAAAATAGATTCGTATGTTGCCTGCTCTAATCCTCACCCAATGAGCCAGGCATTTGAACCTATAAGCAGTGAAGTGTCTTCTATAGCTTTGATCTTTGTATCAAGAGAGAATCGTTGAGGAGCATTTCCAAAGTCAAGGTCAGACCCTGAACACCTTTTAGAATTATAACCGTCAAAATATGATGTAAAGTTTCCAATGGTTGTAGCACTGAAAACAGTTTTCTTTGTAACCTTCATCTCTGAAAATGGGAAAAAATGAATTTCTTGATCCGGTGATTAAGCATTTCTATTTCAAAGGCTCAGCACTGAAAGAGATCAAAGCTGAGTTGGATAGAATCAATGGCAGATCTGCTCTTGTGTTTGCAACTGTTTACAATTGGACAAATGAGTTTAAACTGCTGTACCTTCCTGATGGTGAGCATAGGGGATGACCAGTGGAACTGACTTCATCCCAATGAAAGACGAAGACTTTTTTGTTCTCAAACTTGAAACAATGATTCGGGTAAAAACGATTCACGTAGAACAAGGAGGCCATCGCAAAAACATTCCGAAATCGTACTTTTTGGTCTAAAAAAATGTATCGAGCTGAAAGATGTTACTGAAAGATAGATAAAGTTCACTTGTCTTTTTATTAAATTTGAGATAAGTAAGAACCAAAATAATTAAAGGTAAAAATTTGAGACTTAAAAAATGGCCCGTTTTAATGTCTTGTGTACGAATATATCTTATTTTTTTCACAAAAATCAATCCTTGTTGGATAGCAATGTTATAAATATTCGTTAAAGTATCAGGCTGATTGTACGCCTGCGCGACGGAAGTGGCTTCGCGCGCTGCGAGATTACGCCTCGCACATAATCTGAAATGAAGCTTCGATCTTCCAGAACTCGTGATAAATAATCATTGTTGATGTAAACATCGTAATAATATTGTTATTTACGAACTCGTTTTTATTCTGCATACTTCTTCGTGGTAGGTTAATGCCGACGCCAACAAACAATTGTATTTTATATATAATAACGAATAATAATAATAATAATAATAGTAATAATAACAGTAATAACAATTTGTCAATACAATACGTAAGAATAATCGCAGTATTGAATTATTATTTTCCTCACGCCTCAGTTCAGTATCGCTAAGCAGATTTATAAATACGATTGATAATTCAAACGAACTAATTTATGAAACATTTTGAATCGTAAAATTGGAAATGGATCGTTATTTTGCAACTAGTTCTGAAGCGTTGTTAAAAAGCGCTGATCGTGCGCGAATCTGACCGAGAATCAGTCAGGGATTTATGAACGAATAAAAGAGAGAATGAGCGGTTGCACGGAAAGAAATATAATTCATAAAAGTCATGAAATTGGGGTTTCTCTCGTTAAACCAGTAGTAAATTCACACGTTGAATCGGACAATGAAGGAAACGGGAGTAGGACCAGACAGGTAGGAAGCCCAAAGCAGGAGTTCTAAGCCGAAGACCCGCAAGTGTCAGAAAGATTACTTGGCTAACGTTACACTTACACGAAAGAGTCTCTGGGGGTGATATCAGGGATCGACTGGGTATCCCTTCTCCACGCACTGCGACTGGTCGGTCGCATTCCTTTCTTATTAGATTCAATCTGTTTATGCACAGTCTCGCTGTACTTGTACGTCTGAGGCCCGATTTCTCTATTTCTGTACGCATTTCATTCATCAAGAACAACCCTGCCGATCTTTCGCTGATGAAATACGCAACTGATTTGAAAAGCAACTCCGTAATTGAATTTACTTCCACGTTGGTGTTGCAGGAAAAGTGGTAGAGGAACGCCATTTTTCATAACTCCGTGGATTTGGTCAAATCGGCAAAATAATTATTGGGCGAATAACGAACGCGTTCTTCTCTCGTTTACAACCGAGCCTCAGTGTCGACGATCGGCTGTTACCCACGGCGTGATGCGCAGGGAGTTTTTCTGCAGTCATTCTTTGTAGAGGGATAACGAATTCAGTCATTCGTGACATAATTATAATGGATATTTCGAATGTTCGATATCCCTGCGAGATATTGGGAATGACTAAATTTCATTGAAAGTCTCATTGATGTTCGAAACGATTTTCGTTGAAATTCAATACATGCGTTAACATTAACATAAAGAAATAGTATTAATTAATGGAAAACGGAGGTAAAATCCATTTAACGGGCAAGTGGCTGTAGAGATAATTTGATGCTAGCGCACTATCATTGAAGGTACAGTTTGGTTCAATAAATAATGTATCGGTACTTTGCATTATTGAGCACAGTTCTTGCTCTGTAATTTGACTTATACGATTTTTTAATGTGCATTGCGTTCTGTCGTAGGTATAGGTCTAACGCAAAATCTATTGATTTGCAACAAAATGTAGTTTCTGATACGAATAATCTCAATTATTTTGCATAAGATGTGCAGGTGTTTTGTCGAATGTTTGAATTTGAGCAAATTGATATAAAATCTAACTTGAATTCTGACGTGATTCTTAAAAATAATATTGTTTAAACAATACAAAATCGAGTAATAAATCATCCACCGTGGTCCCGCAGCTGGATCGTAGAATTCGTGCGATCTTACAATTAACTGTATTAGATCTCTTAAGTTTGATTCTTGGAGCGGTGAATGGTTTTTAATAAAAATGATATCTTGACAATTTAGTGGCGTCCTTATTTGTTTGTACTAGTATATTTTATTTGCATCGTTTTGCAATAACAACATATTTAAGATCAACTAAACTCATCTGAACTTGAGCTGTTCCGAACGGTGTCCCATGTATGATCCATTTACGGAATATTATTTGACTCCATTCCTAACTCAGCTGAAGTCTAAATGCACGAATTATAAATCAGAATTACATTTCAGTTAGAACAAAATATATTGTTCTGTACAAGTGTGAATCGATGATTCGACCAGTTATCAACCCTTTTCACTGTTCCTTCTTGTATCTTGATCAAATATGGCCAAAATATGGTACAAATCTGACAAATGATCAAACAAAAATTGAGACCAAGCACCGTTACCTTAGTGTTTACTAAACTGTTTCATGCTGTCAGACTGTATTTATACTCCTCAATTAATACCATGCACTGAAATTCAAATTACACTAAACTTGATGGTAGATTTACTAACAGACCAATCAGCATGCTCTTTACCAGATCAATGCCATGCATAAATGACCCGACTGAACAACTCATCCGCTAAGATCAATCATACTGCTTCTTAGAGGTTGCAGTTCTGTCCATAAACTTGACTTCTGATGTATCGTGATTTATAATACAACAGATACTGAAATATAACAGTGTGAAAAGTCTGGTAAGTAGCCAACAAGAGTTGCAGTCCCAATCCAATTATATAAAATTGAAATATTATTTTCAAATCACCTAATGAGAAAAAAAGCACATCTTTTGTACAATAACGAAAACTTCGCTTCGTTTTAAGACACGAAACATGTATAGATGGTTGATATTTTTACAATGACACCAATACCAAGGTACCCATGATTTTGGTACCAGGAAGGGTTACTTTTGTTCTGAATAATATAAATCCCAATGTTATTTTTATTTGTAACGGATGCTGCAGAATTCTTTGAAATGGAGATTGCTCACAAAATTGTTTGTTAATTTATCTGTGCCAAAACTTATTAGAAACTGTTACATAAATGTCATAAACTGTCAAGAATTTTCATAATCTATCCAAATATTATAGTAAAACCATTTGAGATGTTTTTTCACAATGTTTATGTAGAAATAAACTTGATTGGATGTCAATCTGATGTAAAATATTCATCGACACAAATCAGTCATTGAAATATTAACTTAATATCAATAAATAATTTATAAGAGCTTCTTTGAGAGGATCAAAGACGTGAGTGATAAGGAATAAGTTGGGTAAATCAAAAGGAATGAACAACTCTAACTGTAATAAATATATAAAAGAAAAGATGCTTTGAAAATATAGAACTGACCAAGTTATTTTTTAAAGCATGTCAGAGTTGTGCAGTTTGCGAGTTGAAATATTTAATTAATTATACATATACATATAGTTCCTGAATTATACATTAAAATATAATATGAGTATATGAATACAAAATGATGATGAATAAATTTATTGATAAAAATTATTTTATTAATTTGTACTAATTCATTCATATCTATAATTATTTGGATTAAATTATTATAGGTACGAGTTATGCCATTTCGTATTGGCATGATTTTATTTCCATATGTGTGCAATAACATTAAGTTATTAAAGCTAAGAATACGCACACACACACACACACAATCAACATATAAAAATCCATAAATATTATATATTTTTAAAGTGTCTTTTGAAATATATTAAATATAATATAATATTTTGAAAAGTATATGACTGATATGATTTGCATTGTAAAAACTGTAACACAATTATTAAAATATTGTTGTTGTTATGTATAATTCATCTATAGTTACTAATGAAGGCTTATAATGAATTAACATTATAAGCTTGCAATAACTATGGATGAATTATGCATAACAACAACATCAACAAGATTTTAATAATTGCATTACAGCTTTTATAATACAAATCATATCAACTATATCTTTTTCATTGATTTTTCTAGTTAAAATAAAATTAAATTACTTCATTGAAAGAAATTAAAATACATTTCGGTTGTTATATATAACATTATAAACTTTCATTAAGAAAAGGTTTATGTGCTTGAAAATTAACTTGCACAAAGCACACCTTTCATGTTTTTTAATATACATTTGTGTAAAAGGAACATATCGTTTGTGTCTAATTTATATCCAGTTTAGTATATAATACAAATTAAATAAAATTCATTCTTCATTTATATTCGTCAAACAATATTTTATGCGTGTTTCCTGTATAAATTGTGCCCTGGGACATCATTAACTATAAAACTTTTGCATCAGTGCGAAAATGATACAACTTCTACATTTGTTATACTCAGTTTTATATGAAAGAATAATAAACGTTACGCATGAAACGTGTACATTTTGCGAATGTCAACTCTTTCCATATGTATGACATTTTTAAAAGTCCCTATCTCGCATTCACAGGAATATTGCATTATTTATTACGTAAATAATTTTTGTTTCTTACAACACTGTACTGATGAAAAATAATGCGACACGTGTTACGTTAATCTCCAAATTCCTCACATTATTAGCATTTCATGACACGTGTACTAAAAGTGTCTCTTTCCATTGGTTGAAATTTTTCATCGTCTCAAAAACGGTCTTATTTTTGCGACCCAACTTGAATTAAAATCATGCACAAAACCATGAAATGTTTTGAACACTAACGAATGTTCAAAAGTTACGATAAATCAAAGCACTCGACGTTTCAGCATCAAACTCACGAATTAATTTTACTCCCAAAAATGAATTTCCATTTATTTATACATGACATGAATGGTATATATGCGACCCGTTTGCATGTTGCAAAGTAAACATGTATGTTGAAACATGCATAGGATTCCTCAACCTTTGCGCAAACCTGAATTAAACGTGTGAACCACACGGTGCATCGTGCAACCGAACTGTACCTTTTCGCACAGCTGTGCCATAACACGGATGGCTGTCGCATACTTCTCAACAACTTTAAACAAAATGATTCATCAACGAGTTCCTCTTTTCACTCGCAATTCGTTGGTTTCGCCTCGCAGTCGAGCGTCGAGGTTCGTACCGCGGTACCATCCTCGCGTTCTCAAGACACCCCCAGTGCTGTAATCGAATTCAAAACAAGCGCGTCGGATTACAGGGACGCTTGGCCGTGGCGAAACCGTGCTGAAATACCGAAACTGAAATGACCCGACATGAAAATACGATCGAGAGCAGTTACAAGGCATGTAATATCCTATTACACTGCTGTGCAAGAAACGTAATTAGGTCTTACTCTAATCCGAATCCCGCTATTTATCAAACGCTGATTGCTTAACGTCGGCGTGTACGCGGCCTGGCGTTTTTAAGGATTCGTCTCTTCACAATATCATTAAACACGGCCACAGGGTCGCACTGAAGGCATAGGCGTACTTATGTAACTTTTACGCAACGAATGGGGAAAAAAAAAAAAGAAGCATTAATGAATATTGATTGTTATTTTTTTCAAACAAATTTTTATCACTTTTAAT
>JABFOX010000272.1:0-18529 GCA_022817665.1 Axea sp. ZL-2020
AAAAAACAAATAAAATTAAAAAATAAAAACTCATCTTTATATTTTTTTGTATTTGTTGTTATTTTTTTTTAATTCTTATTTTTTTTTTTTTTTTTTTTTTTTTTTTTTTTTTTTTTTTTTATAATATTCACCTTTTTAATTTTTACTGAGCAGTCCCTCCCTCCATATCCTTGAGCACAAACGCAATGACCATATTCTTTGTCACAAATTCCACTTTTTTCCAAAACCGAACAATTTCTCGGGCAAATTTCAACGTCGCAATTGATTCCCACAAAACCCGGTTTGCAAAGACAATTCCCATTTCTGCACTCTCGACTATTTGGACAGTTTTTACACGTCATAATTGCATAGCTGGCATTGAAACCCTCGTTATCATCCAGTAATTTATAATGCACAGTGAGGAATCCTGATTTGGCCTCAACAGTTACAGGATATTTTGTACTTTGTGAACAATACACACCCAGCATCTGACTCTGATAGCTACTAGTTGAGGAAACAAAATCAGGCAAGCCATCATAAACGTATACACTATTTTTCTGGCAATTCACATTGATGTCACTGTGTATTGTTAATTGAATCACGCTTTGGATGTTGTGTTTCATTATATCAAGAGATAGTCTGTTTTGTGAGCTAAGTATCCAAAGACATTCTTTTGTTAATGAGCTGTTTAAATGACTTTCCCAAGGTGAAACTTGCGCGTGACGACTGCCCAAGCCCTGTTTGCCAATTTCCTTTCCTTGTAACATTCCCCGAGATGTACAACCGAAGTAACACATTCCCCCATTTCTGGGATCACCGTAGTATCCTTTTTTGCAATACTGACATCTAGTAAGAAAAATTTATTAATGAAAAAGTAATAGGAATGATCAGCTTACTAACATAAAGTAGAATGTTCAATCACAATTGAGTGACTTTAACATGATTTTATGCAATTTTTTATTACTAACTGATTATTGAGAATAGTTTGTTAAACTTCTTTTCATAAAAAAAAAATCAATTATATTTGATAATCAAATATAACTTGTTTATCTGAGTATTTCGGATAAAATTTGGGGGTTTTTTCGCACAATCCGAATCTTAAACAAAAAATAAGAGCATCTACTTAAGATTTCCAAGTGACTCTTTCCTCTATCCTTGGAATAAAGAAGGGAGTTTTTCTTAAAAACTTTATTTTAAAATTGCCGATAAGATGTATATTTTGTCATATATCACACTCTGCTGTTCTGTGTGTTACATCTTGTACATTAATGTTATAATGTAAAAGCATGTATAAAGATTCAAACAGAACGAACAAGAAATATTAAATTTTCTCTTAAACTTCATACATAATTTAAAACAAGTATTTATTATGTTTGAAATATATATTTAATATAGTTAAAATACTATTATATTAACAGTGAAAAACAAAAATTTAAATATCTATTTGATAATAAGTAAATGTATTATCTGATAAAGAAATGTATCATTAATAAAAATAAAATCGTAAAAGTTAAATTTAAAACTAAAAACAAAATTTTACATTAATTTTATTAAATGGCATTATCATTAATTATTACATTTAATTTTTCTATCGGATTATAGTTAATTTTCATTAATGTAATTTGCTCTTTATTAATAATAAAGTAAATTGTAATTTTAGAAATAAAATTAATAATGAACAGTAAAGAAATTTGTTTATATAAAGTAAACTTAATTAATCGAACTAAATCCCTTTCACTCGTAATTTGAACAAATGAAATAATATTTAGCGTTCGTTTTGTACTTTATAAAACCTATAAAATGCTAATTAACATTTTTATATAAAAAATTTTATGTCAACATTTTATATAAAAAAAAAATCAATTATAATGAATATAATTATACTTGAATCCCTCTGTGTTGTCTTGACAAAAACATATTCCCGTTTCTCTGTCGCAAGTTTTGTCTTTCTCTCCGTGGCCATTACAATCGCACTTTTTACATCCTTGACTAGTGGTAGCGTTACCATAACTACCAGTTTTGCATTCTTGACAAAATTCTCCTTCGGTCCAATCCTGACATTCGTCACAGAAACCAGGACCATGTTTACACGTTGTATGATTATAACAACCACAGTTGGTTCCACAATCCGCACCTGTCCAGCCAAGACTGCACTCACAGTTATAATCTGGCGCCTCATTACAGTAACCATTAATACATTCCTCGTAACAAGTTTTGGTGCAATTATTTTTTCCATCACCATTAAAACCGCGTTTACATTGGCAGCTGTAACTGCCATGAGTGTTGGTACAATCCTGAAATATTTGTTAAATATTAAAAAGACGTGCCATTCTATTTGAAATTGTTGATATTCTGTTAAGTTGCTTTGTAATAAACAAAAATATTGAGATTTTATTTACCGCGTTCACATGACAGTCGTGTAATCCTAAATCACATTCGTCAACATCTGGACATTGCGCATAAGCCCAGCCTGACTCTTCATTAGACAGTGTTGAGTTTAGGTAATCATTTATTACAAGACTGCAGACTATGTGAGGTTGATTGAAGTCGCCCTGAATACAGGCTCCTTGTATCGGATTTTCCAAATTGTAACACCAACCACAACTTAAAGAGTGCAGACAACTGGAACAGTTGGCATGTCTGCTGCAACTCTTGCACTGATCATTTCCAGTGAGAGAAGAACTAGATCTTGATGTTACTCCCATTAATCCAGCTATAAATCGAAAATATATTCAAAGATAAATTACATTTGATCAAAAATATGTTAATGTATTGATTAACGATGATAATTTATATATAAGCCATACAGTATGTTGTTTATTATATCGGTAAACAGTAATGATTATACTCAATAAAATAATTAAAAAATTAATAAATTAAAAATGCAAAGTATTGGTTTAAATAAAATTAAATTGATTGCACCTTGATCTGTCCATTCTCTGCATAGACCAAATTGGTACTCCGAAGTATAGACTGAAAATGAGAAGCATTCCTGTGTTGCCTCGCACCATACGCATCTACCAGGTTCGTCTAAACACTGTGTACAATTCGATCTGTGTCTACATGGTATTGGACACTGTTTCAATTTCGTCACTGCGTTTGGAAGTCTATATATCCTTGCACACCTCGCCTCTTCCGTCCACCACTCGCATAACCCGCTTCCAACACAAGATTCGCAGGAAATATAATTCGAGCAATTGGCGCAAATAGATGGCGTGATTGTAAGGTAATGCCATTCATGAACGGGGTTTTCATTTTCATCTTTCTCGACAATAGTGACGCAACTCTCTGCTTCATTTATAGAACGAGATACGCAATTGTTAGTCAGATCACACCATCCACAGGCAGAATCCGTCAAACAGTGAAGACAGTTTTTATACAGATTGCAAGAGCCATTCTGATACGGTTCCAAGTATTCAAAGGTGAACACTTTCGGGCTTTCGGTGTTGCGGTTGTGAGTGATTTCCATTTTACTAGCATAAGCGTAACTGGCTGTAACCATCCGTTTAGACTCAAAATCCAAAAGGTAACGTCCCGGCAATAACCGCATTTCATTTCCATCTGGCCATTGCGTCAAAATGCATTGGGATGCTTCTGCTGTTAAATTGGCGACTAGTTCCTATGAAATAATTTAACGGATTTTAATGAATTTAATGAATTTAACATTAACCCTTTCACTCCGACGGGCGTATATATACGCCCTCGAAGAATGACCATTCATGTACGAAGAGCGTATATATACGCTCTGGAAAAGTGGATGCGCGGGTACAGAGAGCGTATATATATGTTCATACAATATATACTTTGATTTCATAATTTACATGAAATAATTTTATATTAATATGGAATATTAATATTATGTTCACTTTAAATAAATGTATGCTTTAAATACTTTAGTAATTTCGTTGTATTTACTTCAGTGTCAACTACTCAGTAATGCGGTCCGTTCAGAGCGATCACATTGTGGCGCAAGCGCTCCGTAGCGAAAGGGTTAATAGCTCGACTAGCTGAATTTCAGAAAGATTTAAAATAATGAAAACTATAGTTTAATATTAGATGCTTACAACACTTCCATCTTATGTATATTGTATTATATATACTAGTATATACTGTACCATAAGTAATGCAATAATTAGAGTGGAGTTATATTTTTATATAACTTAAAATTTAGTAAATTTTGAATAGTTTCTGAAAGACTTGCCCATTGAAAACCGACGTTGCATTTTACAACTATTGGTAATAGCCAATACTAGGATACTAGGATAAGATAGCCAATACTCATACAGATGCTTAAAAGTCATTGTATAATTTTAATCTTTGGATAAAAGAAATACAAAACGATAATCTCAATGCAATCTAGTTTAAGTGATAAAATAACAATTTATTTATAGTGACGTATTTATTAATTGATTTAAATGTTTTCAATTAAATTTTTAATATAAAATTTAATTTAATTTGAATTACAACAAATTTTTAGACACTCCCAGATATAAGGATATAACTCCCAGATTGAACAAAAATGAAATTTTAATTAAAAAATAAAAAATAGTTTTAAAACAGTAAAAATTTTCATAAATTATAACGAATATATAACTTATTATAAAGAAAAATAATATATAAACAAACATTACCAATTCTTGATGTTCTTCTCGAGAAACGTGCAATGTTGCACTATTGTAACTGACGCAAATTTTCATGTGCTCCTCAGTACTATCCCAAAAGTTATGGGGTGGTCTCAAAAAACCAACAAGTCTTGCGATCATTTCCCCGCCCAAAGCCGATTCGGTTTTCGCGCCTTGCATAGAGGGTACGTTGAAATCTACTGTGGTAGCATTCACAATAGTCACAGAATCCGGTTGAGTGAAGTTAACCGGCGGTTTATACTTGAGGAATGTGAGTCCCGGTCTCTTGTCCATTTCGCGACACTCCTCTACTTTGACGATTTCAGTTCCCTTTGACCCCCACCAGCCCGGTATTTGCGAAGGGGTGTCATCACGTAGGCCGCAAACGCCATAAT
Source organism: Axea sp. ZL-2020 (assembly GCA_022817665.1). NCBI lineage: Eukaryota > Metazoa > Arthropoda > Insecta > Hymenoptera > Scelionidae > Axea > Axea sp. ZL-2020. The sequence continues at coordinate 4,997 of JABFOX010000272.1, forward strand.
TGTCATCTTTATGATGACAACGGGCGTTCTGGACGCACCAGGTGCACGTCCCTAAGTTAAGTTTGTTTGATACCGAACTTTGGCCATGCGCGTTGGTACCCCAACCACCACCGGACTGACCGTGGATCAAACAAGAGTGACAATCTCCAAGTGCAGGACATACTCCGGGACACCGAGTTGTTTGCAAATTTGTCGTGCAGTTGCTTCCAACAGTTCTTCCGTAACAGATCTATTGATTATTTTTAATTATAAATATAGATTTTCGTTTCAACATTGTATATTGACACAATATTTAATATTTATCTTGTGAAGTAAAGCCGTAGCCTCTTCTTATTTTCAATTAATCTTTTCCTTGTTTCAATAATAAACCATCTTTTATATAGTATATAGTTAAACACTGCTTGTTGCGTTGACTTTTAAATAATGCGTCAAATTTATAATTGAGTTATTCAATTATAAATTACTCATTTCATGAATGAAATAAAATAGAAATGACAAATAATGTACTTTGTTCAAATTATAGTACTTTTCTGTTGTGAATTTTTAAATTTTATTTTAAAAGTTTACTGGAATATTGATAGAATGACTATAACTGTCTTTTTCAACTTCCTCAACGAGATCATTGATTTTGCCAACTGGTTTGTGTAAAGCCGTTAAAAATAAAAAAGGAAACAATGAGTCATTCTATTGAGGTAATGATCATTAATAAATTAATGTATCGAGATTATACATTAAACCTTCGAACATATTTAAATTACAATTTAGTAGAAATATTCTTTTGGATTTGAGATAATAATTAAATAAAGTTTATACAAATATTACTTCTCCAGCTGAACACCATCCACATTCAGGATTCGCAGCACATTCCATTAGACTTTTGTGTCTTGAGCATAATTGTTCTGGTTCAACAATGTTTTCGTTTCCAGGAGCTAACATTGGTGGCAAGGTATATGCCAGTAAATCTGCATTTACATTTCCATGGTAACCCCCCACAAGTAGCAGAGTATTACCATTTCTTACATCTGCCGCGTGTGCGAATATTCCTTGCTGTTTCGGATATCTTGAACCTGGGAACAAAATATTATTCGTATATTTTTGTACTCTGTGAACTGCTTCTCAGAAAAGTAATTTTAATTATAAAATTCAATGATTCACTAATGTAACAAACCTTCATTATTTAAACCTAACACGTCATGACTAACCCAGGTATGACATCCTAAATGATACAGATACATTTGATTGTCGTAACAAATTTCATCTTTGTTGTGACGATGTGAATAACCTCCAAAAACTACCAAGTAATTTCCTGGAAAGCATACAAATTGGATATATAAATGTTAGTAAAATGCATTAAAAATAATTGTAATAAATAAAATATGGTTCAAAGTTGTCATAAATAAGTTAACTGAATTATGAAAAAAACTAACATTAAATATATTTGTACATTTAAATAAACAAACAAATAAAAGTAATTAATGGTATTTCATAACAACACGTTCTAATATATTTTTAAAATATAATTTCAAATTGCTTTGCGAAAGAACAATTTTAAAACAAAAAATTCATTATCGATAAAAATAAATAAGAATATTTTAGATATTATCGCATAAAATATTAACCTACAGAATGTAATATTTATCAGTGTAAAAAACGAAATCATTTATAATTCAACATCTATTCATTCATTTATAATAAATAAAATTAGGAATAATATTTTAATACTGTGGCAACTATTTTATGAGATTTATCAATTTAAAATTTAATTCAAAATTGATACCAATAATATTGCAGGTATGAAATGCTCGTTCTCTTGGCACATAAGTATCCCTCAGATGAGCTTGTGGGTAATGTAATTCGGACCAGACCTTTCTGTCTAATTGAAACACGAACATTCGGTCGGACAGTTTACTAAAGCGTGCAACACTCGCTACAACGCCACCATAAACAAGTAAAGAATTCGTGGCGTTATGATAAACGGTAGAGTGCGCAACCACACGTACGTCAAGTTCCTTCCCTCCACGTGGACGTACTTCATACCATCTTTCTGTGCTTGCCGTGGAATCAACTACGAAAAATTAATGAGAATGATATTCTTAAAGTAAAAGACGATACAAGAATATTCATTGATAAATTAATTAATATGACAAAATTAAAATACTTACAAAGACTCAACTTGATTTTATAAAGATTTGATGAAAATTCCCCATCAACGGTACTGCCTCCAAACAAATAAATATAGTCTTTTGCCAAAGTGAGCGTATGACGAGTCAATTTCGGTGGATAAAAAGGCGAATGTTTCGCGCGCAATGTCCAAATTTTTGTATATACGTTATAATGCCAAAGTTCGTTTGAAAGAGAACCGTCCTTGACTTTGCCTCCATATATAACAAAACCTCCTAAATATAGTTTATTATTTAGTTAAATATTTGTATAATATAGAGGTATAATATTTGTATAATATAGAGCATAATATTTGCATAATATATGTATGATATTTAATTAAATATTTTATAACTTTGATTTCATGTTTGTTTTCAGAAACTTTGATATAAAAATTTACCTTCATATTTGCACGCAGCGTGCCCATATCTTGGACTAGGTTTTGGGACTTCCTTCAAACTTTTCTTTATTACCTCTTCAAATATGGGCTTCTCAGTTGTCGAACTAATTTCACCTGCAAACAAATTCCAGGAACTCATGTTGTCCTCTCGTAACTGCGCCATCCAACTATTATTTTCTCTCGACTCTTCAAACGAATATTTATTTTTTTCCTCGCTGCTTTTTTTGTATCTATAAATGGAAATGGTAAAATAAATTATCTTTATTAAAAAAAACAAAAAGACAGTACACACATCTAAATAATTCTACAACACCCAAAGGAAGTAATTAAATAAATGTCTCATGTACTTTTCTTCTCATCTTAAAGGCATAAGAGTGTCCAACGATCACTATTATTGTATTATTAATAATAATGTTATTATTGTTGTTGTTTTTTTTTTAATAACAGAAAAATATTGTTGATTTAGGTAAATTTTCTCAAATAGAAGATTCAAAGTCAGAGAGTCGTTTCGACGATCAAACGGTAATTCTTGAAATTAGAAGAAGATACAAAGTCGAAACGCTGTTTAATGTCAAGCATTTGGTCTTCAGAGAGTAGTTCATTAGTTATATCTAATGGTTTAGCAATATTTACATCATTTGTATACAATTCAAATCGGTAATGTTAGTATTATGGAAATGTAATTTATTAATATGAAATTTATTATGGTAATATATCTTAAGGCTAATCTTCTGTTTAATAGATTAATAATTTACATTCTAAGTTACCGTTTGTCTCTCGATGTTAAAGGATTAAATTTAATTATTTTTAAATAAAATTACTTTAACATTAAAAACATTATGTCCGTTAAAACCTAATTAACTAATAATATAACATTAAAAATGAAAAACGGGCAATCAAAATGGGAAAAAAACTGCGGTTTGTTTCGATTTGGTGTCTATTCTTCGACACTTAAAGAATAATTTCATAAGTCTCGAAGAATCATTAGTTGAGTATTCGTCATCCGATCGTTTATTGAATGTTACTTCTCATTCGTATAAAAAAAATTTTTTTTACTCATTGTATGTTAAATGATAACACATCGTTTCTAATGCTTTTATTATTTAAACGTTTTATTATTAAATCATTAGACAATTTTAAATTATGCACTCGTCCAGGTCATCTGTTAAAAATTTTAGCAACAGTTCTGATCATTCAATTGAAATTCAAATTAAAATAGGGATTCATAATATTATTCTTAGGCTGCTAAAAAGTATTGAGTATGTATATGTAAATCACACCACATTAACTTAGTTATTACCAATGTAGATATGAGAAAACATTTACAACTTTATGAATAGGTGTGACAATTGTTTGAAAATGATTCTACAAAATTCTCATTCATTTTTATTTATATTACTAATCTTTCGTCGATATTTTTATTGCATCACATAACTCTCACATGGACATCATTAACTATTGAATTAACACTGACGGGTTAGTTCACAGTATGCTTTTTTCAATCATAATTATTGCTTTTTAATTTTTAAAGAATTTATATTATTATTGTAATTATATTATTATTAAGTAATAGATAATTAATTAATGTATAAATAACAAAATATTTTAAAATTGGTTTCAGAAATTACTTTTTTCGTTTCAAACTGAATTTAGTTATAAAATATCCAATGGTATCACACAAGGGAAAAAATTAACAAATTGAACTATAATAAATAAATTTTAAAACATTCTGTATAACAGATAGTAATTCTAGTAAATTGATTACTTAAAATATAAAATCATGTTTCTTTTAACATTAGCATGATACGTCAATTATTTAAATTTCAAAACCGTCCATAAACTACAGTTTAGCCCCTTTAAATAGAGGGTTTTATTATTCAAATTTCAAAATTTTAGCATTTCACTATTCTCGAATTGGTGAATAAATTTGTTGTATGAACGACTTACGAATTTTTTTTAACTCATTCAGTCGGAAAAACCCTAAAATATTGTGAAAAACAATTGAATTATCAATGCATCCAAAATTGTATATTAATTAAAATTTAAAGAAAGAACAAATAAAAATAGCAACTCTTCATAGCGAATTTAAGGATTAGATTTCATACTTTATTCATCATAAATTAATTTTCATAAATATACCTCCTCTTGTGTATTTTTGATGTATGTTTTTTTCGATTTTCGCTTGAATTATTTCTTCGTCTGGTAGAATTCGAATCCCGTTCATTGCGTCTGTCCTGATCTTCATAAATGCTCGACCAAATGCGTTGATCATCACGTGGAGTTTTATCGCGAAAATTAAAAGAGTTATTGTTTTTTATGTTGGATAATACTTTCCATATGATAGACGTTGGTCGCAGACCATAACGCTCTTCACCGTTTGATTCGATATGGTCGAGAATACTCGAAATTAAAGTAAAATTAAAGTACTCTGTCGATAATTTGTCTAAAAGAATAGAGTTATTTTTATAACAAATTCATCTATAAAAATTATATTGTTAAATTATTTATCATGCTTGAAATAAAATTCACAATGCTACTTGATAATTTACCTAATACTCTGCCGTGTTCGTCTTCCCATTGACTGGTGTTGAAACGATAAATTTCCAAATTTTCAAGAACATGGTTGAGATCGTATCCCCCAAAAACATAAAGTGAATCTACTTCGTTAATGTACACTGCTGTGTGAGCTGCACGGGATGTCATTCCACTTTCCGAATGTGAAAGCCAATGCCATCTGCAATTATTCATACAATGCTTAAAATTCACTCTGACTGAATTAAATAACTCATAATTTAAAAAATTATTTTACCAGTGTTAAAAATGAACTAAAATCTTCAAATTTATGATACTTGTGTAATATTTAACATGAAATGTTGTCGTTATTTTAAGCGACAATTTCCTTATTTACTTAATTAGATAATTAAGATAAAAAATTTAATCTTATTGGTCTCTTAAGCACGAAGCACCACTATAGCGACTTTTGCCACTATAGTGACGTTTACGCGTAATTCTCGTTGAACCCTGTCATACAGAGAAACAGCCGTGCCTAAGAGGTTAACACGTTGACTGTCATGACGGTTACAATGACTGGCGATGCGAACGATATAAAAAGTACATAATTAGAATAAATGTTGATACTTATAAATTTTTCAGTACTACCATTATTATTTTAATGCTTTGAAGCAATTAATTGCCGTATAGAAGAGATAAAAATAATTTTATTAACACATAAAATATATGCATATTATCTGTGTCCGTTGCAATAAATCACATTAAAGTTGCTTAGGTAAAAAAAACTTAAATTAATACTGTCGTCATAATATTACATCATGGTTTTACTACAATTCTTTTCATTTGTTCTATTGAGCTACTTTGATAATAAAGCAAGAACAATTCACTAGACATGGTTATATACCTCAACTTCCTGTTGTAAGTAATATTTCAGCATAATTTATATCGCATAATAAAAAAATTATATTGATGCCGTGGGCAACCCATGTAAATAAAATTTGTATGGATGTCAACGTGTTAAATCCAGCTTGAATTATTTAATGTTGGTTCATAAAGCAATATAATTACACTTCAATCAATATTATATTTAACCAGTAAATCAATGCAGTACAAGATCTCATTTAATTAAATCAAATGAATTTAAAAATAATAATACAATTTTGCTTATAAATTAATGTTTTAGAATTTATTCAATTCAGCTTTAAAGCAAATTTGAGTATCCTAAACAATTATTTAAACAAAATTATTTTACATGCTTCTTATAATTCTACAAAATTTAAATTAATTATGTAACTACATATGAAGTTAAATAAAACAATATGTGTTATAGAATCAATTTAATTGTGAAAATATAACTTAAAATTAATTTATTTTACAGTTAAGGGGGCGTTACACCTTTTTGGATGGAAAAAAATTAAAAAAATAAAAAAATAAAAAAAAATAAAACAAACAAACAAAAGAAAAAACAAAACGATTTTCTTATTGTCATTTTGACTTCCCCAAAAGGGTCTAGAATACACTCCTGATACAGTTTTTCGTTTATTCTATTATGTACAGTTATAGCATATTGAATATGTGAGTCAAATCGCAGGTAAAACTCAGTAAAATGACTCCGATTTCTTCGCTTTAAGGCCACTGAGAACGGTTTGAATCATTTGAAATATTGTCTGGGATACCGAAGCTGGTAATGTGCCGTCGCATCTTGCAGTTTCCGGAGATCAATCGCGAAAGAAGAGAGGATTTCCGACTCTATTCGGTGTTGCTACGCTTGCTGGGAAATAAGGCAACAAAATAATAGACCTGCATGTTAAATCTTCCTTCTGTCAAGCTTACAGCGGTTGTAAGTTATTAAGAGATTCTTCAAAATATGAAGAATAGTTTGAGAATCAAAGTTTGCTGTGCAAGAAAATTGCACATTCTTTCATTTTTATTGTACTAACAAGAATCCGCAGTATGAGAACTGACCGCCAGTAGGGACGAGTTAGTATAAGTATCGTGTCGCTGAGGTAAAGGACCAATTGAATAATTTCAAACACGAATCCCCGTTGTTTGAAAAAGTCCCAATAAGTCATTCCATCAGTTTACGAAGTGCTGTCAAATGACAATTTACTTCAACGATGTTTTGGTGGCAAACACGCAGAACCATAACCATGCTCAAATGCATGTATTTGGAGACTTGCAATAAAACACCCGTATTACGAACAAAAACGGTAGAAATAGTTGTACACAACTGCAAGCCTTTTTAATGAAAGTTATACGGCTATCCTTGAGATTATGGAGCTTCTTGGTATCAAAATTGGGCTAATTTGTAAGAACTTCGCCGTTAATTCAAATAGAAGACGCATGGATGGAACGGAGAGCGTCATGAGCGATTACGCAAAACAGACGAGAATTCAACAGCGACGACTCACATTTGTTCAACGGCAGCATTTTGAGGAAGCCGAAGGAATTCAGTATGGACTAGGAATAACTGATTAAATGTAAAGTATGAAAAAAATGCACTCATATGAATGTTTTCAGTACTTGAAACTTCAACCCTGTATTCCATATTAGTGTAGATTGAAAGAATTCAATCCATGTATTTTAATGGGCGCAGCTGACTAGTTGTCAAACCGTTCATCCGATTTTCATGATATTTTGGGAAAATGTAGAAAACTGAATTATCAAGACCAAGAACTATTCCTTTTAAAAATTCATATATTAAGTTATTTTTAGCAATGCTTAAAGCTGAATAAAATGAGTAAAAATTATGTTTTTCAAATAACTGTTATTCATAATTTAAATTAAATATTTGTAGTTACTGGTTCTGCAAAATCGTTAACAAATAGTGACCATTTAGAATTTTTTGTTTCAGATTACATTACAAAGTGGTAGAATGCTGCACACAAAAAGTGTTTTTTGCGCGGGCCAAATTCAATGCGCAATTTTATCAATTAAAAATAAACAAAATATTTGAACAATATTTTAATAAAGAATTAATTTAAAGTTAACAAAAAAATTAATTTAATATCTTTATCCTTAACCGAGAAAAATAATAGTGAAAAAGAAGTTTTTTCTTCGGTTTCAAAAGCGTCACCCCTCCTTAATTAAATGCTTTAAATTTATTAAAGTTAAATCGATTGGTGTTTATTTCCATTCCTTTTAATTCTTCGATTTTTTAATGATTTGTAATGAATTATGGATTTGAACATTTTTGCTCATTCAACTATCTGAGGAAAAAGTTGTACCTATTCCCTTCCGGACGTGTTTTGTGCAAAGAACACGACTGCCCTGAGTAACCCCTGTGACAATTGCACCGTTTCAAACCACAGCTACCTCCGACGCCACAGTTGTTGGGACACAGCGATCTAGAACAATCCCTGCCTCCCCAGCCTTTTTCACAGATGCACGTGTTGTTTATGCATTTTCCGTTGTCTGTGCAATTATTTGGACAGTTTGTAACCGAAAATTCAGCATGGAAACCATCAAGAACATAGTTGGTATCACTATAGAGCAATATCAACATCTGGAAAATCAATAAAGCATTATAATTAATGTAAACAGGATCATGTAAAAACAATGAAAGAAGACAACTTCAGTTGTAAAGAGCATTCTCGGGCAATTATAAATGTATAAGAAACACATTGAATCTTTCTTCACTTACATAACCAGAAGTTGATGTAACTTGTTGCGGCTCCGTTTTTCCACTGAAACTGCCTAACAATGGAGATCGAAAAGAGTCACCATTGTAAACAAATACATAATCGTAGCTACATTCCGTACCCATTGTTCGAAAACTTAGAGTTATAAATTGACGACTGCTGTTGGCTAGAAAACAAAATTTGTTCAGCTAATCTGAAAACGTTATCTGCAATTTTTCATTCATCTATTTCATGCGAAAAACTTATGCAAATCTTCTGTAATCCCATGCACAATTAAATCTTGAAAATTGCTTGTATCATTTGTGCTCAATTAAAATTTTGACCTTTGTTTTATGAAAATTAACCAACTTTATGAAACAAAATTAAACAATCAATGGATAAGAAACTATTTAAGGAATTTTGATAATTTAACATTTGATATATTTTTTTACATTTTATAAAAAGGAAAATAATATTTGTCAGGATAAAAAAAATCCAATAATAAATGAGCTCGTGAATAATTAACAATTGAATTTAGGTAACTTTTATGTAAAAATTGTTGTTATAAATTTTACTTTAAATTGATCTTAATAGAAATTACGGATAAATTATAATTCATTATAAAAGAATAAACCTTTGATTAGCCATTCACAGTGCGAATCTTGAGTGTAATTTGAACCTAAAGGACCATCACTGATTACTCCCCAGGATTGGGTGAATGTTTTTCTTGTCTTGTCGCAAGGAACTTGTTTTGAAGATGCCTGGGGAGTCAAATGGATGCTTCTCATCAGGCAACTCCACGTGACAACCCATACTGCTATGGTTGTTGCCAACCCCATTACAGTGCAAACATTAGAGTGTGTGTAAACGACCTTAAATTCATGTTTCCTTCACTGATCATTTGTATTTCTAAAAAAAAGCACATTTTTCATTATCAAGCAAATCATGTCATTTGAAAAAAAAATCCTAAACTCTTTTTTTTTATGCATTCTTTTTTAAAGCAAAATAATTTACATAAAAGTACAATTAAACAATTAAAAATTCATTTTATTTTTTTTCCTTTTAATTTTTTAATTAGTTATTTATTTAGTATTTAATTTATAACATTATAAAACTCAAGAATAATCGAATAATTTCGAAATATATATTAACCATTAAAAAGTTCTGAGAAGTATTTTAATCGAAAAATCAGTTTCAAATAAATATGTCATATTTAAGATTGTTCTAATTATTTAAAACAATCTATACTCTTTTATCATTGCATTAATACATTAACTCTATTTTATATTGTGATAAAATTAAGATGAAACAGAATTATTATTTAAATAATTATTAAAAGTAATGACTATCATGGTGATGATCAATATAGCAACAAGAATAAACAATGTTCAATAGACTATAAAAATACTGATTTAACGTTAAAATCTTTTTACACCTGGAAATACAAAAAGATTAATTGACATCAATTCAAAAAAAATATTTGTATAAATATATATGATAAAAACATAAATTTATCAATTGAAGCATAAATCCTTTTATGTTTCAGTTTGATCATTTTTATTTCATTGTAAAAATGTAAAGAAATTATTGCATTCTAAGTATAATTTGTATTATACAATATAATTTGAATATATAAAATTGTTACATTAAAAAATAATTGACAAGTTATTAAAATTATTCATTTGAGTTCGAAGTTAAAAGTTAAAGCATTGATAATACTTTTTGAATATAATCCTAAATATTTTATTTTATTTTATATTAATATTTATGGTATGTATACTCATATATATACATACATATGTATAATCACTTCTGAATTCAGATGAGATTTGGATTAATTCTGTATAGTTGAAAAACAAAAAAAAAAAACAAAAAAAAGAAACAAACAAATTGTCTGTGAAATACACTAACACGATATTTGCATTTTCTAAAAACTGGATTAAAAGTACTATGAAATATAAAAAAGAAGAATTGATCGAATTTTTATAAATAATCCAAAATCGAACAACGTGTGAAAGAAATTGCAAGAATGAGTACATATTTTAATAATAAAAAATTAAGTCGAAGAAAAAAAACTCACTTTAGAATATAAATAAGAGACTGTCACGTTGTAGTTGACAAATGCAATAGTCTTGCGAGAGTTCATTGAGATGTAAATATTAATGCTGTAGAGCGGTTATCGTTACACCACACTTCTGCCTAAAACATCGAAGAAATAGATTTAAATTTGGAATATACGACACGAGATACAACACAGTCTCTGATGTAGCCACAGCTCACAAAAATGAGCGATGTTGAGGTTAGAGTGTGTTTCAGTGTGTTTATCATTCCTCGCTTTGACACTAGAGCACACCAGAGAGATCAAGTATGATCAGTAATGCAAACTGATGCAAACTATATTCTCCGAGGGATTATCTGAGTTTTGTTCCACGACATGAAGGACCTCTACTGTTCGATAAACTCAACATTTATCACATTTATCTTGAACAGTCGGTAACTGTAAAAATGATATAAGTATAATTTATAACATTACGTGCTTTGAAATTGTTTATTTATGCATTTACACGTAAAACATAAATAACTATAAAAACGCAACTGAATTATAAAAACAAATCAAATGATTTCTTTAAAAAGCATACAAATATAAAATACTTTTTCAGATTATGAAACGTGTATTAAAAATAATAAACAATATCAAACAAATGACAAAATTTCATATGAAAATGACGATTTTCGTATAATAAATAAATATTTTATTGAATTATATATTGTCCATTCTAGTCCACTACCTTTTGTCATCTTTTTGGCAATAGCATGATTCCACGCACATAAAATTGTTGTTTTTTACTGGGAAAAAACTAATCCGGGTGTTTTCTGACGTCCTCATTTGAAGTAAAGGCTTTGCCATTTAAAAATTGGTTATAGGCCGTGGCAGTGCATCCCATCCAAGCTGTAAAAAGCTTTTGACGAGTTATCAAACTTGTACGAGGTCTCGTATTATCTTGGTGGAACACTACCCTTTTCTGTTAATCAATTTCTGACTTTTTCTGTTTACATCAATCATTCAATTTGTCCAGCTGATGACAGTAAACTTCAGAATTGATCGTTGTGTTGTCCGATAGAAACTAAAAAGAAACAATTCCTTTGAAATTCCACCAAATGGATAACATCATATTCTTTTCATGAATATCAGCTTTCGAAGTGCTTTGAGGCGGTTCATCTTTTTTACTCGATGATCTCTTGCGTTTAATATTGTTGTAGACAACGCATTTCTCATCCCCAGTAATGATGCGTTTCAAAAATGGGTTATTTTCTTGACGTTTGAGAAGCAAATCATAGTCGTCAACGCGACGGCACAAATTTTTTTCCGTAAGAACATGAGATACCCATATGTCGAGGTTTCATGTTAAACCTACGCGTTTCAAATGATAATGAACGGTTGAATTCGATCAATTTAATCTCTCAGCGATTTCACGAGTTGTTATTCGCCGGTTTGCGTCAATTAATAACTGCATTGTGTTTAAACTCATTAGTTTAAAATGGTCTCTGTTAGGGAAAAATGAAATTACTTTCCAAGCAACCCAATATATTGGGTTAAAAACATTGCAATGTTTTTTATGTAACACCATTTGATTTATATATTTCACCCTTAACAATCTTAAGTCACCTCTCACGTGACAACACTACTTTGGACCAGTAGCAAGCTACGGATAAGGGTAAACTGAAGTATCAGATAATAATGTGCGAAATTAATGAGTCTGTATAATAATTTGTATTTAAAAGTTGTAAACTTCTGAGACACCACTGACAGTCTTTACTACTGTCTGGCTTATTGCCAGATATTTTCGTTATTTTTATTTTACGTGACTTTGCGTGCTATTATACAAAACTTATAATTGAATTAATGCTTTGTAATTGCGAAATCCTTGATACAGAGTGTGATGTAAACTCGGTCTGCTTCAAAGACACAATTTAGCTATAGCTCTATTCAGCACTCATTAATTCCAACCACTACATAAATCAATGCAAATAAATTTTGCAACGAAACTCATATCTGCGTCACAAACTACATTTTACAATGTATAGCATGATAATAAATTAATATTAGCTAATTAACGGTGTCGGAACACAACATACAACCGGTCTTTTGAAGCGTAACATTTTCGCGTAGCTATTTTAACACAATTTTACACTTACATGACAAAGATACATACTTTTATTTAATACCAATGTTCATTTTAATTGGCATTCATTGTCATTTCGTAATCAAAACTATAAACGTTCAAAATTGAATTATAATCAATTCAAGTATTTCTTTCTAATCGCTTTTTGTTATAATGTGTTTCTGTATTTGTTCTTTAAAAATAATAAATTTATAAATTGAAGCGCATTAAGAATTTTATTGCATTAGATGCGTGATGAGCGAAACAGTGCATTTTGATAAGTGGGTCATTGATAGGATAAAATGGGTACTTTACATTAATTAGTATAGTCATATCGATTCATTTTTGATCCTCTTATTTTCCTTCAGTATCGTCAAAATATTTATTTCATTATAAGCAGAATATTTTAAAAATGCTTTTATAAAACACACATATCATATATTTGTAAACGATGTTGATCACATGAATTGTTTTTTGCTTAAAATCTAGCAATTCAATTTCCTCCTATACTTTAAAAATACCTATTGCTGACACTGTTATTAAAAAAAAAAAAAAAAAAAAAAAAAAAAAAAAAAAAAAAATTATACAAATAAAAAAAAAATTTTGAATAATAACTATAATAACAAATATAAAAATACAAAATATATATATATAAATAAATAATTATTTTTTTTTTTTT
>JABFOX010000273.1:0-18522 GCA_022817665.1 Axea sp. ZL-2020
GCCGTAGGATGATCATTGCTTCTAACGCGGCGAAATCCGCAATACTTCCGGTTCGAGATCTTAGATTCAGCCAAAAGTCACAACAAAAATGTGAGACAGGTTTAGAAAGAGAATAAGCAAAAAATGAGAAAGAATCTTGAGATACAGACACGAAGCATGATTTATAGGTCCTCGGAAAAAAGTTTTGTCATGATAACAAAAATGAATCGATGCAACCAAATTCGTTGACAGTTATACACCAAGTTGAATAAAATAACCTTTCAAAAAAATATTAATGTTTTTAAATTAGAATTTAGTTACTGCTGTGAAATTCAAAACGATTGCATCAAAAATTATAATGAATATTTATTTCGATACAATGAATAAAGCAAACTTTTATATTTCCCTAATTATTAATTAATTTTACAAATTTTACCTACATGTTTCCAACTAAGCTTCTGAAATGTTGAACTCTATTTCACCCCTGACGACACGAAGTATCGTGTTATCTTTAGTTACGAAGTAAAGTGTATTTGAGATGCAAAGTTGTCTTTAGGGGACGTCAGTCAGTCGTTGAGGTGGATGCCTCGAGAACGAGAAACCAACGTAGAACGTGAACATAGAAAGGGGGAGGTGGTGGTAGCGGTATCTAGGGGACGCCTGCTTTGTAATTACGGTGTCTGATAAATGGAGTCGTGACTCGTTAATCCCCTCCAATTATATCTAATGGGGATCGTTCACACCAGAACTGCCTTGTGTTATTTTCAGAATCCCCAATTTCAATTTATGATTAGTATTCGTGCTTACATGAATTAGCTGCATCCTGTAAAATACTCGTCTTTTCAAGACGCAATAGAATTTCACATTGGTATGTGTCACACAATAACATAAGTGAAACAATTATTCCGCAATGGTAAGTTTCAATTCTTTTTTTTTTTTTATATAACATTTTTTGTGTATTAATCAATGTAAATTACATAGGAAAAATCAGTTTACTTTGGTAATTAATGTGACAATTTAACGCAATAGTAACATTTGAAACTTGTATCTTTCAAATTGAAGAATATATAGTATTTTATATATTGAATTTCAGCATATTCAGTATTCTATCATACTGACCATGTTGGGATTAAATTATAAGTTTTAACATTAAAATTCTTGACATTTATGTACCGAAACAATGCAATAATATTTTTTTAGTATTAAAAAACATTGTGATGAAATAGTAATTCAGTATTAAGTTCTGATAGTAAAATCTTATTCATATTTATAAGGAAAAGATGTGTGTGATCAATGATCATTCGTTATATTTATTACATTTTGCATTAATAAACTTTACTAACAATATATCAATTGCAAAATGATGCATAATTTTTTGGTTCTAAGATTTTGCGTTTTCTGTGTAGAACTAATTCACAATCAACATATTAAATTGGTAATGATTTATTATTACCGAACTTTTTTCTGAATATTATACTGACGAAGTACATTGATTTTGAATATAGAACTTTAAATTTGCTGTACAAAATGAACTAGAATTTTCTACTAAACTAATTTTCGCTCAGTGGTTAATAATGAAAAACGCGTACTCAAGGTTTCTAATGGTCATTTAATTATAATAAACCGTAGTTGTATACAGCTACTTTGATGTGAATTATATTCATTAAAATTTAAATACACCAAAAAAAAAAAGAAAAAATAAATAAATAAATAAAATTGAGAACAACTAAATTTTTATTTTATTAAATAACTACTAGTTAACATAACTGAAAGTCATTGAAAAGTATTCAAATGATTATTATTATTGTAACAAGCCTATTGCAAAATTCTGTTAAAATAACTGGAAATTCAGTTAAAATGATTTACTTAGTACAATTTAAATAAGTATGTTATTCGACTATTTCCTTTTTATTGAATTTCTTCACTATGTACGACTAAATTTTTACTATCCTTTTGATTAATGGATAATGTAAATTAATAACATTATTAGTACTAAAAACTAATATTTTTCAAAAATAGCATATTCTTACTTCATATTGTTTTACTTGAAAACGTGTTAGCTGATTGTATGTAAAAATTTTATTTTTGTATGTACAAACTATTTATGTCCTATAAAACGATGCATGTTCAGCAGGTGCTTTAGTTCGGTGATGTTTTTTAATAGTAGTCCCTGTTTCGTAATTAAATTAGCATAGCAACACGATAAAATTCGAATTATAGTATTAAAACTTATATAACAATAAATAAATTGTGTTCTCTATTCTTGGTAATTTGATTTTTAATAATTATAAACAATTAAATTAATGGAAACTGCCATTTTTCGAATGATCAATAAATTTAATGGTTATTAATAAGTAAAATATTTTTATGTATATTAATTAAAATGTTTCATTATTTTCAAAAATGAAAAGAAAGATCGAATAATGTATAAATTTATATATTATTAATCTTTAACGTCAGTATTATTATTTATTCATTCAATTTATTTTTCTTTTCGACCAATAGGACTGACAATATATGAGGTATGAAATAAGCTGAACACTTATTAATTTCCCATAATTTTTAATTATTACCAATTGAATATACATTATATTACAATTAAATATATATTGTTATATACCAATTAAATATAAAAATTATGGGAAATTAATAAGTGTCCAGCTTATTTCTTACCTCATCTATTGTCAGTCCTATTGGTCGAAAAGAAAAATAAATTGAATGAATATATAATTTTATTTACGAAATACATCTAATATGAAAGTAATCTCCTAACATGTTAATAATTCTTGTTTGATATTGTGTGTAGACTTATGGTTCATCTACATGAAATTTATGTGAAGCACTATTTCTATTATAAATTCTGTTTACGTTTTTTTTCATTTATCATTTATATTTATCTCGATAACCTTTTGCCTTCTATTTTCTCGTTATAGAAAAATTAAATATTAGAGTAAAAATATGATTTTGACTGATAAAATTTAGAGTATAAATGTAGTATAAATAGAATGGAATTAATTTATCAAGATATATTGATCGTAATATTGTTAGTTGTTCTGCTAATAAAAATACTAATTAATGGTATAAATAATAAAATAATATAAATACTTATTATTATTATTGTTGAAAATATTTGTTTATATATTAGTATTTGGAAATATATGTTTCTGTGTGAGTATATCGTAATATATATTTTATTTTTGTTTATGTTTTTTTATTATTTATATATGTATAGTTTTACACAATACAAATTTATTACGGAACTTTAATTAAAATATACTGTTATACGTAATATGTCTAGTTGACAACTGTTGGGATAACCAACCGAATTTGGCACTATTTAATATAATATTAATAAGTTTATAACAATAAATAAAATAATACACTTATAATACATAACAAGACAATAATTTTTCGTAATAGATCGTATTTATTTCTATATTTAAATGCGCATTCCAAATACAATTTGATACAGTTGAATACATTTTATTAAATAAGAAAACCATCAGTTTACCACGAGTTTATCGTTCATTGTAAACATGACATGTCTTTTGAGTTATTCTTTGGATTTGTTTTTTTTTTTTGATGCAGCCATGAAATTATCAGCATTTTTTATTCTTAAAACAGAAGTAAAAAATAAAAATTAATCTAATGTTGCAATGATCATCAGGCTTTCTCAATAAAATACATATGTTAATTATTTTATTCCAAAATATATCATCTATGAAACATTTTAGTTATTTGTAATGTAACAACAACATTATTGGTTCTATAAACGTATTCTGTTAAATTTATTTTTATATATAAATATAATAAATGTACAAATAACGTACTTGTAGTATATGTAATGAACACACTCTTGCACAAATATATACAGAATCAAAAGTACGCGAATTGCAAAATTCAAAGAATTTTTACCACTTTTAAACAGAATTACAAATTTTTGTAACAAATTATATTTACAGTTTTTTAATAAAATTTTTTAAATTTACTTCAGTACGTGAGAGCAAATTCGTGTTATTATCCAGAAGATATCAGTCATCAAACAAGCTCCACATGATTCTTTAATGTTGGTCATATGGCCACAGAGTGTTAAAAGATGATACTTATTTTCAACGTGATTATAATAGTTTGCCGACATTGATATTATGCGCAGTCGGCGTGTCGATCGTATCGCGTAACACATTTGCACATGGACACACTTAATCCACCCACGTATGGCTGTGTTGGAATAGATGTTGGTGTAAGTTACATATAATAATGCTACAGTCATCGTTCGACGTCGACCACCCATTTTCTTTCCTGGCCATTGCAACTTGTTTAGATCTAACGATTATACGATGGATGCGTGTGAAGTGTTTACCGTTCTCTAAATTCTAAATCATTTGTCTGAAAACAACGAACGTGTATTTGTGAGATTGTGCGACTGCCAGGCAAAGTGTCATGAAAAGAGGTCACTCAGGACTTTGAAACGCGTTGCATAATATATTCGTACATTGCAAACGTCGAGGAAGAGGCTGGATATTAATGACTATTGAAATATCTATGCACTCTCGAATAACACATGTACCAAGTGGCTAATTGGTTATGCGACCAAGCGTCTAAAAATATTACTACGCAATTTTTTGTTTAATTTTAATATTATTTGGTAATGTGGCGAACATATTATATATAATTTAATAACATTTGCTTTAATTGTTATCGTAATTATGCACTTTATAAAAGTATAATTTAGCATAATAAAATTATACAATTTCATAATCTATATTTTTTGCGTGTAATATAGTGATTCAAATAAAATTACTTATATCTTCAATATTGAAAAAAATACTTATATAAAAATGTCAAAAAAAAATACTCTGGTGATATATAGTCGTAATGTAATACATTAAAATATATATACTGTATATATAATATATATAGTAAATAAATATACTGTAAAAATAATACAACACATTATACGCAGAAAATAAGATTTAGTTAATTAAACTTCAAGAATAAGTTTCAATTTATATTATTAAATAATATGCTTTTCACAAACCTTGGCTTCAAATCAGTCATATTTATTTATATTTATATATAAAAAAAAATATTTGATAGTGTAAATCGAAAAACAAAATTAAATAATTATGTATATATATATATTCATCCAAACGATGCTATAGTATAAATAATTGTGAAACATAATTTGATTGTATTGATTTAATTTCTTGTTGATTAAGTGATTAATTTGAAAGTACTCCAAATATTATTGATTAAAAATACTTTGTATTTCTAATTTGCTTTTAAACCTTAAAATCAAATTATTAATTCGTTAAATTATAAACTTTTATTCTTCAATTTTACGATGAGCGAAAAATTCTCAATTAATAAAGAATTGAAGAATGGGCACCCAATTAGCTCAATGTTTATTAGTCAGCAGATTCAGCGATAAGACTGATAAATAGGGCAGAATATAATTCGGTCATGAGGTTTTTTATTATTGTCTGCAAAACTATAAAAAAAACTGCAAATCTGTCGTATGAAAGCAGCTGAAAGTACTTCGTGATTCAGCTTAAAATAAATCTGAAAACATATTTTTTATAGAATTTTGTCTAAATACTCTTAAACAAAATGAATAGCATTGTTGAATATATGTTACAGCCTGCAGAAATCGGCTACCAGCTTGTTAAAACTAACCAGATTAATCTGTTTAATTTTTCATAAATTTATAATAAACTTTTTTAAAAATATTTCAAAACTTATATTTTTACTCATCAAAATCAAAAAAAATTAATTTTTGTTTAGTAAAATTTATTTGTTGTGTGAATATTTTCACAATTTTGAGTCGTTTTGCAGTTAGAGACTGTTGAAGTACTCCTTGCAGAAATACAGCGCGTAAGATAATTTTATTACCAAACAGAAGAAGTATTACTAAGCCGTGACATTTGATACTTTCTTAATATTTTTACGTTGTTACATTTTATATGTAATATTATTACAAATTATTACGTGTGTGTGTGTGTGTGTACCTAACCTTTTATATCAAAACTATGCACGGGAGGGAATGTTCCTTCTTTCTTGCACTGCCTAGAGGAAAATTAACGCAGAATATCAAAAGTATAAAACTCAAGTATCACTTCAAAAAAATATGCTTTATTATAATACAGAGTTTTGCTTATTTTGAGAAACACCTCAAAATGACCCATGACATTTAGCAATCGGAGCTTATTTAAGTATTGCCTTATTTAAGTATTGCCTTATTTTATTAATATCACAATTTTTGTTTTTTAATAACATTTTATTTATTTTTATTTAGCATTTTTCTATGCATCTTTTTTATTCACGTATTTCTTTTACATGAAAATTATATTTATTATAAATTTCCAAGAAACACTTTTTTAAATTCAAACAGAATATTAGTTGTCATAGTTAAAAATTCATTTATCAGAAATAGATGTTTTGCTGTAAGAGGTAAAATGTATATTCATTCTAATACCAAGTAAACAGTTTACGTGTGATAAGCAAATTTAATTGCGGCATTTGAATATTTTTCGTTCCCTGTCATTTATAAAACTAACTCATCATTATTACATATTTTACATTTAACATTATTTCCATTTTTCACCACAGTCTTCAAACATTTTAATATAAATTTTATATTATAAATTAATTCCACTTTTTATTCTGGTATGTCATCAAATTATTCTAATTCAAAACGTTTGATTTTGTACATTTTCATGATTCTTCCTTTATTCATACTCTTACTTTATGTATACTTTATTTACAAGTATTTATTATTCTATTATATAACATAAGATAATCTAACTATTTCTTTAAAGTATTATTCACTTTATAAATTCTTTTGTATTCATATTTTCTATGCCTCATTTTTGTTTCTGTAAGGATAATAGATTTTATTAATTGATTTTTCTATTAAATAGTTTACTATTAATAAAATTCAGTTCTGCTGTTAAAAAAGTAATAAGGTTAAAATTAGTATTATTTTAGTAATATTGGATTATTAGTAATATAAAACAAATCTTCTGAATCAAAGGGATTAAACATTTGTAGTTAAAATTTACATAAAATTAGAATAACATCCTGATAATTCAAATGATTTCCAGAAATTAGTTTTGAACCAAATATTATTTAGGTAATTTTATAAAATGTCTTTAAATATGCCTCAAGAAACATTTATATAAATATATAGCAATCATTCTTACACATTTGATTTTTATAATTACTAGTGAGATTCTTGATTCTTTTTAAATTTATTCGTTTTATTTTAACGTCTTTTACTGCATTGATTATAGAGATCTGATGAGTTATTTTGTAATTCTAAATTTCTCACGCAGAAAGTGACAATTGGCCCAATATTGGCTTGGTACCAACGATCATTGTCATCAAAGCTTGATCTGATCTCAAAATTAAATAATGTTTTAGAGTTGCCAAACATCAACAGTTTCTAACATTGGTCCAATGTATGGTACATATGTAAAACTGATGTAAATATCAGTAGCAAGCATTAGCTGAATATGAATCTCGAATATTGTTTTAATATCTTTCGTAATAAATATCGGGCTTATCTCTTTATGAAATACTTATTCAACATTTCTTACCATTGCTGGGTCTGCATCCGGAATTAACATTAGTTTGACGTCAATTTTAAACATCATATTTTACGATACGTAGTATATGGAGTGAAATTTTAATTTTTATTATATTGGTGTGTCGATACTTATAATTCAATTATTACCTTTTAAAAGTTATAAAATTTTATCAGTATGAATAATTTAATTTATCTAAAGCAAAAATTGTAAATATTAAAATAGAAATTGATTTCAAATAATTAATGAAATAAATGTATATTATCTACATTAATACAACTGTGTAGAAAATATAAAAATAACATGCATTATATTAAATGTAACACATGTTATTTTTAATAACAAGTTATAACATAAAATTATATTAATCTTCCTATCTTTCGTATTAGTGATTGTATAATTTTTTACAAATAGCACTATTTACAAGTAGCATTTGTTACAAATACTAAGATGATTGTTTCTTATTATGAAATCACTTAATCAATATTAAATCAATAAATCTTTATTAAAACATTGTTAATTCATAAATGATTGAGTTAATCTTGCCGTTTTAATAATATGTTTGTTATAGAAATCAAATAACTGAGATAACACTGCAAAATTGAAATAAATACTGAAAAGAAATATAAATATTTTATTAATAATGAATTATACTACTTCTGAATTTCATTCAAAATAAACCCAGTTTATTTATGTCTTAAATAACCATTTCTCTCTGTTTTGATATACTTGTATATATTTTTATAAGATGTTTTTGACACTTTTTTTGTATCTAACATTAATATTAATAATTTTGAATATTATGAAAACTTATATAACACGACTTTACATTATAATCAAAATAAATGGAAAAACAACTAATTTTTTTGTGCTAAATTTGTCGAAATTATAAAGTACATATTCTTTTTGCTTTAAATGAAAAATGATTTTATTTAATGATTCTGTATTGCATATATTACCATTTAATCAGAAATCGGGAATTTAAATCTTGATTAGAATGAAAGTAGGAAAAAACAAACAAAACTTCTCATTATAAATTGTTCTTTACTCATCTTCATATGTTCCGTTTATGTTCTTCTTGATATAATATTTGAATCAAAAATGAATCAGTATTTTATTGGTAATTATTGATAAAAGAAAAATCTGAAAATAAATGATGAAGATTGTATCACAACAAACAAGTTTAAAATGGAAATTTATGGAACAAAAAATTTTAAAAATTAGCTGCATTTATAATAAATATCATCTGTATTTGTTATCATTTAATCGAAATTAATTATTGCTAATTTTGAAAGATTGAATTCTAATTATTAATAAAGAACAAGTAGTATTAATAGAAATCTGAATCCGTAAAACTATTTTTTATAATATGTAGTATTTTCAAGTATAACTTTTTAATAGATGAAGCAGTATGTGTGGTATTATAATGTTATTCAAATGCAATATTATATATATGTATATATAATATCAAATAAAACATATACTTGTATATGTTATTTGATATTCATATTCGTCGCATCTTGAACGTCGTTTCATTCATTCGTGACTACTTTTGTCAGGTAATTCGGAACTGGTTTTCGAAGAGATTTGCCTCCTTCCAGTGGTAGTCTATCGAAAGCTCTATCTCATGAGGTTTCAAAAGATGCATTCTGCTGGAAGTTCCAACTCGTGAGCTCGGCTTATATTCTTGTAACGTGAGTTTTCTAGCGAATGGGCGGTGGCATAGTAGAACGGGCGACTCCCATTCGTTTCTCGGTTGTCAGTGGTTCCAGCCCTCTTCTTCGGCTCAGCACACGACTTCGCGCGCCAGTTGCACCACGAACGCATACATAAGCCCACTGCAGCTGCGCATTTACACGGGCATATGTCACGCTAGCGTTATGGCAGGCTCGCATGCTGTGCGTCTCACTGATACCACGACCATATTTTTTCACCACCGTTCCTATTACTCCTAATATTTCATGATCAACATTTGATTTTTTAAAGCTTTGTTCTTATTATGATTATCCATTAGCAATTAAAAATAAGAAATTATTATATTAAACATAAAACGGTGAAATATATTGATAGGATTTAAACTGACGTTTTAATAGTGTACATTTAAAAAAGTTATTCAAATATAAATCATAAATTTGTTTATAAGAGATCATCATTATGAAAATAATTTCGAAAACTGCACAACTCACTTTAATTCTTATATTATTATTCACACCTAATTATAAATAAAAACTGTTTTTGTAAATTATAAATCTACGAACATAAAAATAATTTAAAAATTTTGTTTTAGTGGATTAAAACATTAAATTTCATAATTTAATGAAGATTCTTTTAAACAGGAATACTGCATTAAGCAAATATTTTTTTATTTAGTCCATGACTATTGGTATTATATAATAAAGATCCTTCGGGAATAATTGTCATTATTTCTTTGAAATACTTTTCAAATCATTACTTTTATATTAAAGAAATCAAAAAATTAATTTATTTACAATGTTGAATCTGTCATGCTAATGGTACCTATTTTTGACTAATGTTTTGTTATATTATGCAATGTGTAAAAGACTATTTCTTTAATAAAAGTTACACGAAGAAATACTAATGGAATTTATTTGGCAAAATAAATTCATTTTATAGTTGTTTAAACTTATAGTTTTGTAATATATATGGAAATTTCAAAAAATACAAGTCAATCGAGCAAAAAATAATTGGTATAATATAAAATTAGAATTAAAATTTCCTTAAAATTATAAGATTCCATGTAGAAAAATGTACTGTAGATGATACAGTCAGAGATTTAGCTACAGTACAGGTATAGTATTTTGCTACAGTAGCCAGAGATTGTGTCATATTATGGAACGATTTAGATTATTTGATAAAATCCGTAGATCATTCATAGTACGGTAAAAATTCCAATAGCAATGTAGTTAAAGAATTCTCCCAAAATTAAAACAAATTAAGATATAAATTAATGTAAATGAAACAATTATTGAATTGCTTATTCACTGTAATGATATTCATTCATTCACGCGTGCATTAATTTATTCATTCATTCGTTCATTCTTTTGTATGGATATATTTTTTTGTATGAAAATATATCATAATATATTAATAGTTTTATTTTATTATGTTATAAAAAAAATATAATTAATAAGTACAAAAAAGAATAAAAATGTAGTAATATAAATTATTTACAGAATAATTTTCATTTGTTTTGTTATATATAAGATACATAATTTTAAAATAATTGCAATTATAAAAATAAACAATTACATCAATAATAGTCACATTTTATATAACATATTTGTAATAATAAATAGGACCAATACTTTTTTATAAGTATTATATTTTTTGCCTTAAATATTCACAGTACTTTAATTTAATTTCTATTGTTTAATAACAATTTATAATCAATAAAAAACTTTGCTTATCTCTCAGTTAATGTACGTTGATTTTTTTAATAATTCTATGATATATAGAAAATTGTTTTTTTAGTATTTATATAGACAACAGGAAAAATTATTTCCTTGAATAAAAGAAAGTACCCTATTTAATGACAGATGGTTAACTATCGAACTAAATGCAATCTTTATTGAAGTTTTCTTAATTAAAAAAGTATGCGAGTCCACAATAAAACAACAAGTTTACTTATATGGTCAAACTATTATATATTATATTTTATTTTACTCATTGAAAAATTAATATAAAAACACCTATGTGATTGTTTAAAGCGAATGCATTGAAAAATAAATGAACATTTATCGAAATTTCGGAATTTATATAATGATAATAATAATTTTATTATATTACCAATAATAAATATTAAAATATATTATAATAAGCACATGTAATCTGAGTAAGCATGTAGAATATTAATAACATTTTTCGATAAGAAAATATTTGATATTATATATATTTTACATAATCTGATGAAAATCTTGTTCCATAATTTGATATACAATTTCTAAGTAAATTTAATTTTAGATCGTACATAGATCTGATATAAAGTTTGTCGTAGTATATCATAAAATATATATTACCACATGAAATATATCTCGTATAAGATCTTTAATAATTTTTACACCGGATCTTTAAGAGCTCTAAAATCATATTAAATTTTTTAAGTGATTAAATTTTGTTCGTTACAAAATAACATAAAATTTAATTCTACTTTTTACATCAAATTTGTCATGATAGATAACAATATATAATCATAAGAAACTATTTTTCTTAAATAATGTTCTTTAAAAGTAATTTTTATGCCCGGAAAATTTATTTTTAAAGGTATGATTTTATTCAATTAATGTAAAATTGTTATAATTTGTATGACAGAATCTATATAACTATTATCTATTAAATGAAGGAAAGAATAATTAAATTGTATAAATTTCAATATTTAAACTATTTTTTTAAATAGCAAAATTTTATTAATTAATGTTAATCCATAAATAAATCGTTCATCGTAATTTATAATTTTAATATAAAAAGATGAAAACAATTTAATATAAATTATTGTACTTATTTATATATTACACTTTAGTATTGGAAAGCGTACATCGGGTCACGGAAATTACTTAGTTTGATTACTTACTGGATGTTGAACTTGCAAAGTGAGCTACGATAAAGCTGCAAACTCTTTGTACATAGAAAAATCGATGTTGCGAGGCAGTAAAACGCCCTCAAGTCGCATGACATGATGATAATGTCCTCGCTGCTTGTTCTGGAATCTAGGTTGGGATCTCCTCTCAGCTGCCATGGTTATTTCGAATCTACATTATCACGACAATGATAATTTTTTCATTCTTTTTGGTGTTATAAATGACGTAAAATATAAATTACATTAATATTAACACTGTGAAATTCCTTAATAAAACATTTCATTTTTAAATCAACATTCATTTAATGATTATATTTTGAATAATAAAATAACCAACATTTTCGTTTCAATCAAGTTTTTATTTTCCATTTATATACAGTCTTATCGTGTTATATTTTGTAATTGTTACAATGTTTCATAACATAACGAACAAGAAAGAGTTTTAATTGAAGAATGATATTCTACAAAATGTTCGACCGCGTAAAAACAAAATTAGATTGAACATAAACAGAAACAATAAAAAAAAAACTTTATATTTTTTGTTATTCATCATATTAATGAAATGAAAAGTTCATAAAAACCATTTAACAAAACAACTCATTTTATTTAACACGATTCCGGTATCAATTATTTCTGTCGCTTATATAAACATAAGTATCGTCGCACATTTTCTTTTAAGAGGTTAACCTATGATACAAGAAATACATATATATACAAGAAGTATGAAGTTTCGAATTTTATATTTATATATATTCGCTTACGCGTTCCAATAATCGTATTTAAACGCAATGCTAAACGTAGAACACTGCGCTGCATATCAACATGCTTCACATACACAAATTTTTTACTCATTTAATCCACAAATTTTACTCAATTAACGTAGTTTTGGTATATCGTCACAGCGGCTCTATACTTTATTTATTTTCTACTTTTTCTCTCGCATTAAATTATTTATCAAATTTTGTTAATGCTCTGGCTATTTGATTGCAAATATTTTCAGAATAACATCAAAAAGTTTTAGGATACAGGAATTGAAGACTGATGTAAAAATACGACTTTATTTTTAAAACTAGTATTTTCGCTATTTAAATTAATTTTTTGAGTTAGCATAAATGTTTATTCGAAGACTTTCTTCTCTAACAAAAAGACTTTACGTTTAATTGTAAGTTTGTTCGTACAATAAAAAATAAAAACATTTTGGCAAAATGTATGTTTATATAAAATAAAATTTCACAATTCAAATTTAATTCATATTTATACAAAAAAAGAAAGACCATTAATTCAATTACTACATATTTACTTAAGACAGATGTAGTTTTCCATTTAAAATTGTGTATAGTAAAGAGAACAAATGTTTATACGACAGTCTTACACATAGGGTAAATAACGAAACATGTGTGATATTAATTTGAAAGATAGTTTATTATAAACTGTTAATATTTTTTTACTTTTCCTTCAATTCTCACGATCGTGAGGAACCGTATGAAATGTACACCTATACAAAGTTTTCGTTTTGTTCAATTGATTGCATGTACAAGCTTAATAAATAATTCACTAATTCTTATATTAGATATAATTAATAGCAATAAATATTCTAACGTAGAGAGTGATTTTGATTTCACGTAAATAAATTATTCATTAAGTTTTTACATGTCAGATCTTCGAATTATGAAGTCGAACACAACATTTTTAAAATACATACTGGTATTTTCATTTATTACAATCATTAACTCTTAAACAGAATATATTTTAGTGATAGAAAGCAGCATTATATTACTCCACCATTTTTCAAAATTATGGTATTAATGCTACTTTTATATCACAATAAATTGGTTTTGCGTTAAAGATTGTTCAATAATTAATATACTCCAGTAATCGTTGGTTAAAATAAGGTAATAGAGTTTGAATAGTTTCATTATATTACGATCACACACGCCGACAAATGAATATTAATACTTGATTAGTAATACAATGATTTTTACAACTCTATGTACATTCTTAATTATATGTACAGTACGTATAGTTGCACGTAAATATTTGTCTGTTTATAATTTATCACGT
The DNA here is from genome assembly GCA_022817665.1 of Axea sp. ZL-2020. Taxonomy (NCBI): domain Eukaryota; kingdom Metazoa; phylum Arthropoda; class Insecta; order Hymenoptera; family Scelionidae; genus Axea; species Axea sp. ZL-2020. The sequence continues at coordinate 14,221 of JABFOX010000273.1, forward strand.
ATTATATATTTGTTAAAAAAAGTAAAATAATAATATAATAGTTACAATATTTTAGAATTCATTTAATATTGTTGGCAAAGTTTTATTTCGAAACATTGAAATATAAAAAATGAGAAACCCAGTTTTTATTATATATATACATGTATCGATCCCACGAAGAAAAAAATAGTAATTGCAAAAGTTATAAACATTTTAAGTTATCACTAAGTTTTTCTTTAAATATATTTATTTCCCCTATGAATCCCACTATTTTTTTACTTATGTACTTCAGAAATCATGAAATTAGTCAAATGATCTTGAAATATTATTCATTATTTGATGTAATTTCATTGCGACTACATTATTTTTCATTTTTTGAATACGTTCCCTTATTACTTAACTTTTACAAGAAATGCATCCAAATAGGCAGCAACATTTTTAAGCACTTAATAAGAAATTATTGTTGAAAATAAGCATCTCTATGATAAAAAGCGAGGGAATTCATTAAAAAAGCACTCTGAAGAGAACAGAAAACTACTGCATCCATATTGTCTATCACGAAAAAAAAAAAAGTTTCAATTGAAAATATACATAAAATTCAGTTCTGTGTAAATAGGGGTATTCATTTGCGTTTCAAATTCATGCATGGCGTTTATTATTATCACTATATACGTTTTTACAAATATTAAATACATACTATTTTATTTTTTAATCCATAGTTTATTTCTTCAGAATTGCCCAAATCCTTTTTTTTTATTATAACTCCATCTAATGGAAATCAAAAAGAGTTTCCGACAAATTTTCCGACAATTATTTTATAGGATAAATCCAATTTTCAATAACAAAATAGTATATAATATAATAATTAAGAGTTATCGAAGTAGAGATGTTGGAATTGTTATCATTGGACTAACTTTGAGACGAACAAATATTATTCTCAAGTTTTATTTGCAAAGATTCTGACCTGTAGAGTTCAAATTTAATTTTACACAAACGAAACAAGAAAAGAAAAGCTGGTTTTAATTTTACTGAAATTACTAATTACATTTTTATGCATAAACATTTTTAAGCTGTTATAGAAGTACTCTGTACTCAGAACTCCACGACTCTCTTGATTACGTGGGAATGTGAACGGAGAGTATATTTTGGATGCTGAATTGCAGTTACCTGTTTTTAACCAATAGATTTTAGATTTAGTTTTCTTACACTAGTTTCTTTTGATCTTTCATAGTACAAAACATGCACAGGACCAGAAGAATTCGAAGTATCGTAACAAAGTAATAGTTGTTTTTAAATGATTCTGAGGATTCTGAGACCATCATCATAAGTATATTTTTATTAAGCTATATTTGTTTTACAAAAATCCATTCAATTTAAACTGATTTATTTTTAATATAAATGAAAATGATATAATCACTTTTGGTCAAAAACATCCATTTATGTGTAAAGTTATTTAAAAAATGTCCATTATGAAACCAAGTCTATTTTATCACTCTTAAAATCAAAGGTCATTTTATAATATATAATATATTAAGATATACGTATCTTATCAGGTCCGCATATATTTTGTATGACGTGCGTAGATCCTCTGAGCGTTTTATTTCAATGCACGAGGCGTATTTTTAAAGCATACTTTATATGATAGAGAAGAAAATAACATGAACAAATATTTAATTTACATTGTAAAAACGTGTATATGGCAAGAAATACAAAACACAAACAGATAGTGTTGCAATTCTATTTAACATTTATAGTCTTTGCACAATCGTCTTTCAAAATATAATTTTAACAGCGTTTTCAATATTGGTCGAATTTGTTCTTTAATATCGTTAGTCTATCACTGATTGCAAGTATTAAGGTGTCAACAGCAATGATTATTCTATTTTTACTAGTGAGTTCAAGGATGATCATGAAACAAAATACATTTTTCCGATATTTACAAGAAATATCTATGTTTAAGCTTTTTGACTAAATAAAGGAAAAGGCCAACGGTTGAAAAATAAGAAAAGTTCTTACTTTTCCTACATGTATGAAAAAAGTATGAACTTCACCCATTTTGTCAACAACTGATCCATTATTCTCACATTAAACGAACATGAACGCAGTGTGCGTCCAGAGAAGTTAGAAATTCAACTCGTGAGAGTTTGTAGTACTTGTCTGAGACTTGTATTACAAATGTCTTACTTGTTCAGAATGGTTAACTTTCCCATTAGTCACACAATATACTATTCATTTCGGATGGTATAATTTTTATATTTTATATTAAAGGTAAAATATCCAGTGCTTGGTAATGTAAGACATTTTCAATTTTTAAACGAAAAAAGTTATTTTTATTTTATCACAAAATAAAAACATTTTTTCTAATTTATATTTTAGCAATGATAATTGTGTATTTTTCTTGAATTTTTTATTTGCTGTAAAAATGTTGGTTATTTTTATTACAAAATAAAAGGCTAAATAATTGAAATTCATATGAAAAAAATTCGGAATAGAAGCAAAAATGATACATAATTCAGAAATATCGCACGTGTTTTCAATTTGAAATGCATATAAAGTCTGTATTAGTTTAAATTCAATTAGTACTTACAATTTTATAAAGTAAACACTTATGCTGCCAGATTATTATTTTATGTTCATATATTTGTGATCTCATTGATTACTTGGAAGTTATACTTAAGGATTAAACGATTTCAGACGATAATTGTAATTATCTACAGCTACCAGGTGGATATTTTAACATATTTTTAGTTCATTCCTGGTTCACTTAATAGCATAATTGCCCCAATGAATACTTTTACACTTCAAAGAATGTGTTTAACTGCTTTCACTTTCCAGGTATCGAAATGTTTAATAATTTTTCCATACAAAATTTAAACATTTTAAGAACCTTATTTAACATACTTAAAAATGTATTTGCAATCCAACATAATTTCCAAATACCGAAATAACTACATGGAATAAACAATTGTAAAGACATATTTAAATTCATACTATAAACATATCACTGAAAGTCATCTAAAAATAGTGTATAAATGATCTCAATAAGTCAAATATATACATAACATATACTCGAGGTTGTTGTTATAGAAAAGATAACTAAAATAATGAAATGAAAATAAAAGTGAATCCAATACACATCTCTATTCTACATTACAATAGCGATGATTATATTTTTTATATTTTCAAATCGCATGATAAGTGCTATTTTTTAGAGAAGCATTAAATCCATTACGAATTTATTATATATTTTTTCAACTTTAAGATCTTCAGTAAATAAATACATTATGTTAAGCAATAAGGGAATAAAGCTGAGGATTATTACAATTAAGAGTTTATTTCTCGAAGCAAAGCCGAATAAATGCCCGAATCATCTTTGGTGATACAAATTATTTTTCACCAACTTGTTTACTCGAGGAGACCTTTTCATTGTCATCTTTTCATTTCAAACAATAAAGCAGACACTAATATGGTAATATTTTAACCAGTACTCATAAGTGGGAAAATACTATATTTGTAATAACACGATGACAGATTATTTTTCTTATAATGACAAATCCATATGATGAAAATATTTTATAAAATGTTATATAAAATATTTAGTGAACAATCTGCTTATAATTTTATGATTATTTCTGTAATTGTAATTAATAATTACTCATTATTTTAATTTACTATTGTGATTTTGCGACTCACGGTCTATTCTGAATCACTTGTTTCTTATATTGTAATGTATTCTTATTCAAACTCTTAATTTGGTTATCTTAAAGATGTTTATGCATAAAAAGTCTTAGTAATGATATAATATGAATACAGTATCATTAGAAAAGCAGCATTACATCAGTAAAGTTCCAGTTCACTGTATGTGACATCAACACAGCACAGAAAGCGAGTACGTACTCGTTCTACAGAATGCCAGTTACACTGTAGCTCCAGTATACAAATAGGAACATCATTATGCTTTTTACATAATCATAAAGATAAATATATATATGTATATTTAACGTGTTAAATGTTGTACATTTAATGTAAATTATATATAAGTTGAGACTCCGAAAATTTGCAAATGATTTCTTTTTTGAAATATTGGTGAACTCAGACGACGTGTTGTACGATAAATTTTTGTTTCACAATTGTAATTATTCTTAAAAGCATCTGAAGACGAATGGTTAATGTTAATATGTGACAATAAAAAAATTGTATTAATACAAAACTTTATAATTACGATGCGCTTAATGAAGTAAGAGCTAATTCATTTTTCATTTAAATATATAAATAAGAAAAAAGAACTGAAATATGAATATCTATATATGCTTTAAAATCATA
>JABFOX010000274.1:0-18518 GCA_022817665.1 Axea sp. ZL-2020
AAAAAATATTGATGTTGATACATTATATTGCCTTTTTTTTTAGTAATTGTAACTTCTTAACACTAGGAATCTTACAAAATGTAATTTTCTATAAAATCAGAGACTAATGAATTACTTAACATATTGTGATCCTACGAACAGAAGAGTCAGATTTGCTTAATTGCATAAAATTTACCATATCTGTTTATAGGGATAATTGTTTTATTTGTAGTTGCATAAATAATATAAATTACTACATTTAAATCATATTACAGATTTCTCAGTAGTGCAGAGACTGGCAATTAAATATTCCAATACCCTCTACACTTATTACTATTTCGCTTTACGCATTTTTGAGACAAGCAATTCATTATTAAAAGGAGTCATTTTCAACATCAAAGAAATATATAAGATTTCTATTCTTGAACTACTTGTAAAGTGCTAAGTAGATGGGCAGATAATTAACGTTACGTCAATTACAAAGATTAAGCTAAACTAAGTGTGAGAACTCCTGAAGCTGATGAAATATACGCTATGAAATATGTCCCGTTACAGATAATAGTGCGCAAAGCAACTATTTCACGTGGAATTTACTCAAATGTGCAGTTATGATACGTATTACAATTTCAAGATAATTGAAAGTGGAGCATTACAAGTAACTCTTTCTCACCGAGGAAAAAAGTAAAAACAAATGCGTTTAAAATTGTACTTAAATTAAATGAACTGAATTAACGTTAGAAAACTGGTTCACAAATTTTTCAATGAAGGTTTTAACAAAACTTAGTTAATTTATTCGTATTATTAACATTGAGATATCTGGTAAAATATTTATTGAAACATCAACCTCTAATAATGAGCTTCCTGCAAAATTCCAGTTGTTCATAAATAGGAAGTTATTTGACTAATTTATCTTATTATTATCGAGATACGATCTAAAAAATATTTCGGTATGTTCCAAATCAAATCTCAACAAGGAGATAGCGCTTGAAACTTGTCTGGATAATATTAAATATTAATGCTATAAATAATGTAAAATATTAATGAAATTGATATTTCGAATGTTGAATGACCAAACATTGTTCACATATAAATCAAACCCTGTCTACATACCATTTAGACATAATTAAATAATTATTCTCAATTAAGAAATTAAATGTATACATTGATTCGTGAATTATTTTGCAATTTACGAGTTAAAATATATGTTCTGATTTCATATTCTTAGAACGAAAACTTCATTGAAAATGATTTTATTCAGCCGAAATTCGGAAAGTTATTTACTAAATCTTTATTTACACACTTATACTGAAATTTATCGACGCTCAAAAACTTATATTCGAATTATATTTATATGAATTATTTCTTTCATTATTTATTTATTTATGAAATGAGATGTTCTTTTACATAAAACGAGCTCAAGATTGACTCAAAGAAATCAATTAAAAAGAAAATACAAAGCATTAAATGTGGTATGCATGTTACAAAGTTGTAAAACAACAAAATTACATAAACAATTATGTATTTACGAAAAAGTGAATTTAACATAACATAAAAGCATGTTAATCTTCTGAAATTATTTTGACAATTACACTACTCAATGCATTTGCTTTGCAAGACAATTTATTAAAAGTATTATGTCTTCCATAATTAGTTCGATAGCTTTTATAATAGGAAATGTCATACATATTTGCAATTCAAATAAAACACGTGCGCAAATAGAACATTGTGCAGGAAAAGGCTATGTCAAAGGCCAGATGTCTAGTTTGCATGGTTTCCGTCTGAAGCATGTTTGTTATTGTAATACAATCATAAATATTTTTTGTCGTTGTAATTCCAAGGTTACGTGAGTCTCTCAAAATTAGTGTTGCATTTTTCAAGAATACCGATAGATTATTTTTGTGTGTGAGAAAACTAAACGATTAAGGCATATTGCATTAAAGATCAGGTCAATGATTTATACAGTAAGATCGAAATATCACGATTAATCGAACGAGCTGTATTTCGTAATAAAAAACATAAAGTTCTCAAAGCATTATTAACAATTAACGTAATGTACTCTTTCAACGTTCATTTTGAATCAGAATTACTCTAAGATTAGAAACCGAATTAACACTTTTAAGAGGTTTGCTATCTCGTATCTATTATAGGCTAGAGTTGTACACGTTTTTCTTTCTGTTAAAGTATATTGCACAATATTTATCAATATTAGGATCCATAATATTTATATTACTCATACAAAGAATCAGGATACAACTACAACTGATGAGCACACTTAAGCAACAAAATTCTGTAATAAAGTTTAACACTATCTGAAAACAGCACCGTATTATAGGACTTATGCTGGAGGAACTCCATATTTAACATAACAAGTCTATCGCACAATAGTTGATACCATCTACAAATACACACTATAAATATAATATCAACAATTTTAAAATATCACTTAATCACGTTTAAAATATGATTTAGTAAACAGCATTTGATCCATATGTCAGTGAAATTTTATACCCATTCTGTGGACCATTAAATACTGTATGAGATATTACATCGCATTTTCAAATAACATTTTATCACGGGAAAAAAATAGTTTCGTATATCTACGTTGTAAGATTTTTGTAGCAGACAATCATGTTGTATCATATGAAAAGTTTTAGTGAAAGTAGACTCTACTTGATAATCGTGGTCCAACGAATTGAGGAAATTTTTTGAACGTTATTAAATTATTTAATGTAGATCTTTATTTCATAAAACCGTAATAAGTAATTAAATATAATGTTAAGATACATCATCTTTGGCCGAATATTATTTATATCACATCTGGCCGAATTATTTCGTATAATATTAAAATATAATTTCAATATTTCGTTATGCATTTCAGTAAATTCAAATTCACTGAAACTCAATTAAATTAATTACTTGCTTGAAATGTAAAAACAAAGTTAAAATGACAAATGAGCAATAAATATGATTTTAAAATGATCCAAAAAATTAATGTACCAAATAGAATTTCTAGAATATATGTTTTTGTATTAATTATACAAATAAACTCTCGACTTTATTTTCAATGAAAGCCGATATTTATTTATAGCAACTCTATTTACATCTTAAAAATCAAACTAGTTTTCCTTATTTTTTATAAACTAATATAACCTATACATAACTGATATAATATAAACTATATATAACCGTCATCTATTGAACAACTGACGAAAAAAAAATAGTTCTAATTTGATAAAACGTGTACTATTTATTCTTTAACTTTTTGTAACATAAAATGAAATTAAAAGTACAACCAATATTTCTTTAAATTTTTCACTTTGACGACCTTAAACTTGAATTCTGACTTTGCAAAGAAATGCAATACGTATTAATTTTTCTCGATTTTAACGTTTTGATTAAAATGCTAATGTACATTTCTTACTGCACTAATAAATAGCTGTTTGTTTTTTTAATAATAATTTTGTTCAATAATGTTATATTTCAAATAAAGTGGAAAATCTAAAAACGAATGCTGTATAAAGTAAAATATTTTTGTTTTAAAGGATCTTTTTCGATTTTAGCACACTGTTTTACTGACAAATAAAGTGCAAAAAATAAACGGGCTATTAAAAAGCTATCATTTAACTGTCAATGACTTTTGGTTCGTTGAAAAAAAATTTCGACGAAACAGCAACCGCAGTCATACGGTCATAGACTCAAAGAATATGAAAGAATAATCAAGGTCGAAGAATAAGAATACACTGTCAGAATTAACAAACGACTAAAAGAATTTAGGTTAAGAAAGTATCTTAAAGAAAGAATTATTATTTCATGCCATATAATTTATATGATAAGTGATAAATAATATTAATAACAAATTGTATATACAAATCAAAGGACCTAAAATTTACGCAGATATGTTAAGAAATATCTAACGACATTAAAGAAATTCTTAGCAATATGATGAAAAAAATCACATGTATAAGTATGTAAAATAAAAATGATTATGTAAATTGAACTGAAAATAATTACATTCGGTAGATCTATAAGTTATATCTATATTCAGTATAATTATAATAAATTATACCAAAGATTAAAATCTTAGGAAGAAAAGTTCAAACTTTACAAAAGAATATTAATTAATTATAACGAAACGTAATTGTTCAATTATTTGCAATTAATAAATATTTTGTAAATGGCTACATATTGAAGTACAATTCCAGTAAATTGAAATTTGTGCTTCTTAAAATAATCAAGCATTTTCCGTGTCTTTTATCATATGCAAAGTCAAACGTAAAACAAAAAATCAGCAAAATAATTTTTTGCATAATACTAATAAACAAATAATTACGATACAAAGTCTTACTTAAAGTTCCTAAATCATAAAGAGTTAGACCTAATATTAACGATAACTCAATACCTACATTGTAAATAATATTTTGACATTAAATATATTAATATAACGTCGCATTAAAACTTGTTTTCCAATGCAGTAGAAAATCTCTAATTCGAAAACCTTTAGAATTTTATGAAATTGTTTTTCTCCCTTCAGAAAAAGTGAACTGATTTTTCATAGATAATAACAGGAAATGATCTGAATGAAATCTGGAAATTGTTTGTTTCAAGTCGCGATTCAAGTGAATTGTTTAACTTGTTCAACCGATCGAAAAACATTTTAGTGTAACGTTTAGAATAAATGCTTATCCGATATTTGAAGTATTCATTTATAATGTTAGATAAATTAAAACTCATTTTTCCCAAGCGAATATTCTATCTGAAAAGATAAAATGTATAACTCGTAATATATAAACAGACCATTCAAATTCTTGCAATAAAAATCGTTCTAATTTTAACTTCAAAGAAAATTGTATATTGTAAACATTAAAAAAAAAAACCTTTTTAACGATATTTTATTTATTTGATATTGAAAAGTATCACATTTATTAGAGAATCATTCACGAAATAAATATTGGCTTTTAAAAAATTGTTAAGTTACTTTAGTTTAATGTTTCATTTCAATCAACATCGAATTCCTCTGTGGCATAGGACTGGTGTCACATAAGGAACATGCGTGGAGCGCTTGAAGAACGTCTGAAAACTACATGTACTATGGGAACTCTCCTTTTTGTATCCTTCAGTGACGCTACACCTTGGTATCAATGCAAAACTGTCGTACCATAATGGCTCTACAAAATGTACATTTCACGCAGAAAGAAAAATTGTTTAACAACATTAAATTACATTTCTCTTAATAATACTTTATCATTATCAATTATTGTAATTATTCGACAAAATATTATTACACGCAGTATAAATAACATTGTTAATTTATATTACACGAGCAATTTTTGAGATACTTATGAAAACACAACGGTTTTGTCGTAAAATGAACAAAAATTCATTTCTTCTATCTTTCGGATAAAAATAATTTTCTACACGCAAATCAATTCAACAGTGCAATACCACACAATAATTTGAAAAAGCTTTAACACTGTAGGGCCACTGCGGAATATAAAAACGAGAAATTTAATAACATATAATTTTCAAATATTGCTCTCACGACCCCGAATCCTCTGCGTGTGGTATCACAGCGGTACCAAAACGGAATTCAACATTAGGATCCTGGTTCATTTCCAGCATCAACCTAGCATCATTTGTCAACTTATTAATAAGCTTAAATATTATATTAATAAAAAATATACTTTAATAACTTAAATACTATTTACTTAAGTAAAATCTATGAAATAAATATTATAAGCTAAATATTTCTGTGCAGAAATATATACAGAATTAACGAGTTTCTAAACATTTATTTAAGTCACACATGAACTGTAATCATTCAGTTTGATATACTTAAAACTAAAAGCAGTATTTGTGATAAAAGGAAACTGCCTCGTTCTAAGATGATCGCAACGAAATACAAATCGGCCACGTATTCGCGCATCCCCGATTTCAATACTACACACATCAAATCTAAACAATTTATCATATTTTGATCTCGTAACAGAACTCGTGCCATAATCGTATCGTTAAATTTTTGATTTATTATGCACTGCTAATTAATTATTAATATTATTTATTCTCAGTAACATCAACGCATTTATTAATATTATCTCGAAAAATGTTAAAAGCACGCAAAAGCAAATATTTCTAAAAATGATTACTGCACGTAGCACTTCGAATTATCTTTTACAATTATAATAATACATTTAGTTCAGTTTATTATTATACTTCCATAATTGCAAGTGCAGCGCAGTGACGTTCGTGTAATGAATGAACATCGGTTTGCCAAATAATACTGAGTGAATAAATGAGAATTTATTTATTGAATAAAATATAGTTCTGTTTTCTGACGTGTTTACATGTATTAATATTCTACGCACATGCATTAAATAATGACGGAAAATAAACATTTATAACTCGTTAGTATTGTTGGATAGAAAGGTTGTGCAACGGTATACGTGGGTTTATGAACATAATCAATTAACGGTGTACAATCATTCTTACTTTTACTACGAAACATTATGTACTCTTTCGTTAATTCGACTATCAAAATGAATCGTAAACATACCTGTATTTCTATTATTCACAGATCGTAAACGCCTGTTGCAACGGTGGAAAAAGTTCGCACGGTTTTCTTTAAAAAAATAATAAACATAAAGAGTCCCATAGGTTTACAACTTCATTATTTTTATATGAGTATTGTAACCATGCTTTTTCACCTGAATATAATTGCTGCTATTAAGCATACAACCGATAAAACATATGAATCGGCTGATTACAAGCCCGGTTACAATCTGTTGGTTAATTGAATTTGATTCTCAAATGTTCATTCATTGCAAGTGTTTGCGATTCAGCACACATTGTTAAGCGCGTAATTCAAACACTGACAATATTGAGGAATCGAATTTTACGATTGCTCAAACGAATTCGAAACGATGATTTGAGTTCGAAGGACGTAAACGCATCTACTCGAACGAAGGCCGAAACGGCTTGTTCTTGCCATTTTTTCGCGTTTGATTCCACCGTTTTAGCTTTGAAGGAATATTATTTTTGACATGTAAATGGGATATAATGACTTTCGTCAAATTTATGCACCGAGACTTTGCAAAGTTCAAGTTTAATTGAATATCCCTACATTTTTATCGCTTGGCTTTAGTGTTTCTTTGTAACGAAGTATCCGCAATTTGTGTGCGACAATAAAATTAATGTCATGTTACGGCCATGAGAAAAATTTGCGGCCATATTTTAAAGTATCACAATAGGGTGCAATATTTCTTTGATTAGTCTTTCATGTAATTTGCGTGCAGGAGAACTACCAAAAACCGAATGCGCTTGTTGAAAATTAAAAACTGAATAAAACAAAAGATGAAGTCATTATTAAAGACGTTAAATAAGAATTGTTGTGCGAGAAAGATATTGAAAATTGTTACTAAAACAGTATTACTTGTTTACTTTAATACAAATAATAATAATAATTGTAATATTTATTCTGTACATTATATCATCTGTGATATATTTAATAATAATCAAACAAAATTTAATACGGTAATAATTCCTGAGTCTCGCTTCGTCGAGTTCTTTTTCCCAGCGATTTTCAATTTGTGCAATCCTGTTAGATATTTAAATTAAACGAACAGTGCTGCAGCATTGCATAATCACTGACCTTCGATTTTACAACGACTGAAATTAAAGTTGCATTTAGCATTAGATTGACATTTGAGTAAATAGTTATTCTCGAAATCTGAAACCAAAAGCACGATCTTTGACGTTCGAAAAAACTTAATTCCTTTGCCCATAATTCCCATTATTTCATATTCTCTGTCTGGTCGCACGAAGAGCTCGCCTCGCTCGAGTTGTGCAGCTCCGTTGCAACACGACAATGACTTTCCGCCGGCCCTTCTTACGCAATTACGACACCGCTCGGAGAAGTATTTTCCTTAATGCAAGAATATCGCATGCCGCATCGTCATTTCGTTCCTTCTTTTATCTTTTTTTCTTCTTAATTTTGTTTACAGACACACCTCTCATTAGCGAAATGTAATGCGTTTTCCATAGAAAGTTGGTAACTTCATACCGCGAATCCAAAATTTCACGAAGAATCGTATAAAACGCACCTTCGTGATCTTTTTTCCTCTTCTTGCGCATTTTTTTACGTTCTTCCGGTTGTAACCTCAATTCGAGCGAGAGCGATCTATTCCATTTAACTCGGTAACGAGGATATTTGATTACCAACGACAACGAATTTGTCGTCGTTCTTTTTGCTTTTCATTATGCAAACGACGCTGAATTACGGTTAAGCTCCTTTTGATATGTTGCAGTGAAATTGTATCTTCTGCAGAAACGTACAAGTTACAGAGTGCTGAAGAGCATTCGAAGAAAAGTACGTTTACAAATGGGTTTGGCAATGTTTAATGAGTTTTTCACTATTGTAATTGATTTTCTCAGAAGGAAATATTATTTTAAGAGACGCAACGTAACACTACAACCAATTCTTAATTGGTCATAACTAATATGCTTGAAATAATAGCTCCTGTTAAATCGGCCAGAACCAATTGCTTTTAAGCTGCGGTGCTCCTTCTTATTTTCAATCATAATTTTCTAACATAAATAAATTTTAAAGGGAAAATCGTTTCTAACTTTTCCTGCTTTATTTCGCCAGTGAAATTTGATCTATTTATTCGTATCTTTTTAAACAGATCGCTATTTTTATTATTCTTCTTAATAATAATATTAATGGAATCTCAATTATTATTAGTGCATTGTTATTGTAATAATTATGTGCTTAAGCTAATGCTTTGTACGCGTACTTTGTACTGCAGCATCTGTATTATAAAAATGAAATTGTTTCAGGAAGTGTTTACCATTTTCACACGACAATTTGTATTATGAAAATTCATGTTTAGTTGTGTTCATTCTTCATGACACGTTTCCTACCATTAATTGCACCGAAGAAATATGCTCATCTAAACAATTTTAAATGGGCGCAAAGTTCCGCAACGTATATTTAGTGTAATTCATTTGTATCACCTGGCAATAAAAGTCGTTGAGTTTTATTTATGAATACATATTAATGAATGAACCCTTACATCTTACATTTAGATGAGGTGCTTCGGATACGATTTTTAATCTCAATATTCAATTTTGTTATGCTTACAACTAAATTTGTTGTGAACAAAGACCAATGAATTGAAATACCGATAATTTATTCCATATTTTGTAATTCGTTACTAAAAATACTGAATACGACATTGCTTTTTTTTTTGTTTTGTATTTTATTTTCATACCCGTAAAACGAATAAAACATTTAGAACATTTATTTTTCTATCTCGAAATCACGGAGCGCAATGTTTTTACACCATTTCGATCAATTTGCTCTTATGCTCCGTTCGTAAAGTCACAGTAGTCTAATAAAAACTTTTTATATTGCTTCTGATGTATCTGTCATTAAACTATTTAAATGGCATAAATATTTCATTGTGCTTTATTATTAGTTTCGTCGTGTTATAATTATTATGAAACCATTCATACTATAAATACTATATAAATTGTACACAACAATTATTATATAGTGTTATTACGAATTATTATTATGTACGACAAACAAAAAACAAATGTTTCTAATTTAATATAAGATTCGCTCGGTGTAAGAAATTGCAAGTTGATTTAAACAAATTTATGGGGCTGCTTGAATCTGCACGCACGTGTGCAAGTATAAAGAGAAATTGTAAAATAGTTCAACCTTTTGCCCGAAATTACTGCGGGAATAAAAAGACTCGAAGTCACTTAATCCTAATTCTTTTGGAAAAAGTCTAAATGAAATAAATGCGCGTCAGTGTTGGGTGTTTAAATGCTCGTCTTAATGCAAGACTCTTCTGCATAGGTAAAAGAAAGAGGAAAAGGTCGACGAGAAGATATATATAAAGGAGTATAAGTCAAGAAGAGTAAGAAGCGGAGGAGGAGAAGGAAAAGGACGAAGAATAGAAGAACGGCGAATGGAAGCGGCCAAAGAAGGAGAAAAAAGGAGGATTTGCGAAGGGAAAAGAAGGAGAAAGAGAGAGGGAGGCGAGGAGCAGCGTGAGTTCGATGGCAAAGACAAGTGAGTAACGGCTGACAGGGACTGAGATTGCAGTTGCAATGTGGATGGTCGGTTTGGTTCAGGGCCGGCGAATGTTCAGCCTCGGAACGGGGATGAAGATCGGACGACGAGTTACGGTCGCGAGCAAGGCCGCCATCGCGATTCTACGTACGGGGCTTAAAGTACGTACAAACTAAAGAGAATAATAGAGCTGCAAATTTCTTGGTAAGGCCTACTACCAATCGCGCAGATACACGCGAGATACAATGTTATCGTTGAGACACAGGACGGTACTGTACGCGCAGCCAAAGGCACCAACGTATTAATTCAGCCGAGCAAGGAATCCGGTATTTAACGTCCAAATGTATCTTCGCCACACTTTTCAGAGAAATACTGCTAATGTTCGCGTCGCGCCGGGAATTCGTATTCCGAGGAATGTTAATTAAACGGGTCAGAATCGTACGGATCTTGTCGACACGAGCGATGTACACGCAAAAATCATACGCGCGCGACGTCTGTTTCGCCTTCGCGAAAAACTCCACCGCATTTCCCCCCTTTCCTTTCCATTTCTTCTCCTTTTCCATTTCAATTCGGCGCTCCAATTTCAATTCGAACTCCAACTCGGTAGCCGCGGTTCAGCGCTCGACTACAAATTCAGTCATTCGACGATTCTCCTCGGTGTCTCGTGTCGTTTCAAAACCCGGACAATTACGAAGCATTCGATCGATAAATTTGTTTATCCATTTCATCTTGTTTTATGCTTATTTCATAATAATCATTCTTGATTTTGATATACAATACTGCAGCAAGTATAAATTTATTTGTAATTACTAATTAATGGTCAAACGCACACAAGGTATGCAATTACAACCTTGTTTAATTAAAAAGCAAAAACCCTCAACGTATATCTTAATGCAAAAATTTGTATTCACAGTTTCGAGTCCTTCATTCATGAGCCGATTATTTATAACCTTTGTAAATTTTTCTTTAACGTTGCTTCCAAGCGCACACTGTTGAACGACTTTTAATTTAACTGTACAAGTTTAATAATCTAAATAGCACTTGTCAGTTAAGCATTTCTTTAAAGAAAATTATAAGCGTAGAATATATTTGGAGCGTACGTTTAAACTTGACTGCTATATAATTTATACTATTAGGAAAATAACTTTATAAATGTAAACAAAATGTAAACATAGATGTTAATCGAATCAATTAAACAGATAAAGAAAGAAAGAAGGAAGGAAGGAAGGGAAGAAAGAAAAACCCGCAAACGCACAGTTACGAACGAAATCTTAAATAATTCATTATTTGAAGATACAAAATCATCGTCCTGTGGTTTTAATTCGCGAATAATACGTATTTAACTCCGAGGATTTCCTGGCCGCGCAAAAATACCCTATAGAAAGCGATAAGAAAACGTAGGGGTATAGAAACACGATAGAAAATGAACCAAAACGACTCGGAATCACGACCCGACGCTGCGGAACTGGGTTTTCTGCCGTTTTGATTCGTAATACAATCGCCGTTTTGATTTATTTTATGCCCTAGCGAAGGGTCGAATTTTTCGCGGAATCGTTTATTCGCCGTGTTTTCGTGGCCCGCGGAAAAATCATCGATCCCCCTTGTCCGCAATAAAAATAAAATTGTTGAGAACAGGTAACAATAAATGTAAATGTTTTAATGCATTATTCAGGGAATAGGATGAAGATAACGCGCGCGCGCGCGGATGAAAAATGAAGATCATGAATTTTGCAACGAACGATCGCGTACCGTTTATTGCAAATATAAAATAAACTTTTACAAGATCTTATGAATAAATGTGTGCGTCGTTAATTGTATCCCACGCGTATTAAGATTTTCTATCTGAAATCGTTAAACGAAAGCGACTCTTTTTATTCCCCGCTCGCTCTCTGATTATATTCCGTCCATAAAAGCGTTGCACTTTTCTCGTGAAACTTTTTAAACACCGCCTTTTTATGCTTTCCGCAAGGACAAAAGGTATCCTTGAAACATTTGCTCATTGTTACAATTGTTGACCGTGCGCCGGAAATTGCGAGAATGATTTTCAGCGGAATCGCGTACCGACCGAAGCCACCATTCGAAGACCCGCAATACTTATAGTAACCATAATAAAATAGTTACTAATGTTTTCAGCTTGTCTCGTATCACCGCCAAGTCGAATCCGATTCGTTTTGTAATGAAACCGGTCCTTGTTAGGGAATCGAATGATGTTCTCGTGTAAGATCAAAGCAAAACAAGACACTCGTTGCTTAATTTATGACGTGTTACTTTTAAGTACTGCAGAGTCGTGAACATCTCTGCAATTTGAATTCGTGCGTTTTTGGCGCACTATTTTTCATTGTTCCACGCTCTGAGTTAACCCTTTTTTTTCCTCTGCTTTTTGGATACGAAATACGCTTGGTTTCGAAATTTCAACAAGCTATTTGTTCCTTTAAAGGATTCTTTTACTTCGTCACTTTTTGTGCGCGATTTTACATATTCCTCGCAGTTTCGTACTAAAGTGAAACACCGAAGAAAGTTCGTTTTGCACCGAACGAATTTTACTGACTTTTGCGCTGTAAAATATTTTGCGCTTATTATTTTGTTTTAAATGATTTAAAACAACCACAAATCTCACTAGATAAGTTATATTTTTACACTAGATGTTAAAACAGAGCACTAAACTATCACGTATATGCACACGCGCGCGTATACTTCGTGAAATGCAATTATTATTTATCATATTTCAAAACGGACCTACTTGTTGTACTTTCTTAAACAACAGGTTTTTCTGTGTGTGAAAAATATCTTTTTGCAAACAATTGCAAACGCTTACAAAACAATAATAAATCTGTTACCGGTTGAAAAATGTTTATGATAAAATCAAATGTAACGTACAACAAATCATAGATAAGACAAACACTTTTTACCATTTGTCAACTCGCAGTTGCACAATAACAAGACGTCCTCAAATAATACTTATCATCGAAAATGCCATTTATATCAAAGTAATTCGAACTTGAAACAAGAATGGCATTTTTTGTTTCATTAAATATATTTACGGGCAAAAAAAATGAAATTTAATTAAAATTTATTAACGGAACGATTCCTATCAGTATTTATTAGAAAGTTTGCGATTTGATAATCGAAACTGAATAAACGCAATCGAATCTAATCCAGTCAGTTTGTGCACATTTCTGTTTACGGTCCCATAGGAATGCACTTACGCGCATTAAATTAGCACTTTTTTCTCGCAAAAGCGTCAGTAATTTCATTTTCAAAATGCGCGAAAGCATTGCGCAGTTGTGAACTTTAATTACAATTAACAACAGCACCCACATTGAATTACAGTTGCGTTAATTAAATTGACCAAGCCCGCTCCTTGCGTTGAATTGAATTAATGAAAACGCTATGAGATTTTCTTGTCGAGTACGTT
Organism: Axea sp. ZL-2020; assembly: GCA_022817665.1. Taxonomy (NCBI): domain Eukaryota; kingdom Metazoa; phylum Arthropoda; class Insecta; order Hymenoptera; family Scelionidae; genus Axea; species Axea sp. ZL-2020. The sequence goes on from JABFOX010000274.1 coordinate 13,473, forward strand.
TGTCCCATAAATTATGCAAAAAGAGCAATCCGTACTTTCTAAGTTGACCGAGACAATTGCATAATCGCGTAAAATGCACCGAATACAAAACTTATTCGGTGACGTCAGCAAAGGTTATATCAGTATGTCGAACCGTTATTTTTTTCTCGTTTCATCCTCTCGTTCAATTCTCTTGGCTCGCCTCACATGCACCGCCATGATGAATGGTGCGAAGGCACGCACTCTGCGCTCAGCGTTATGTTAATTAGACGTCTAATCAATACCTCGTTCATGATCAGCTATTTACGTTTACACGCTCAGCATTAGGCATGTGCCAGGGCGATTCGCCTCACTTTTCGATTGTGTCTCCGATCGCTTCCAAATGTCAATAATTACACCAGTGGAATAATAACGCATTCCTCGCTCGAGCGCAAACCGCCGTTTGCCACTTTTCCATTATTCCTTCAGATTTCGCATCTCGGTTCAGCGCTCCCTTTTTTCCTCGCCGTTCGCATTACCCGCGATGAAATTTCAGAACAGCTGTAAACCCATCAGCGCTCGGTTCAATTAATTGAAATGAAACGTCCGTGATTGCGAGCGTTCAATTAATAACGCTAATGACGCGTTCCACTTTTTATTCCGAATCATAATTTGTTATTATAATTTGGAGACGGAAGTTTAGTTTCATCAGCGGTGATTTATCGCCATAAACGAACGCTGCCGGGGATTTTCAGTAAAGCGTTTGACCGCGAACTCGCGTCTTTTCTAACTGTGTCGAGTTACGAATATCTTTCGATTTCAGAACTGTCGTGCCGCGTGAAATATCTTCATGTTCTACGATGCTGACAAGTTCGATAACCGTTCAACGCGCAAAAGCGAATTATCTTAATTTTGATTTAAGAAAGACGCTTTGAATATTTATACGCGCGATAATGAACTTTTACGCCGGTCACATTCTTTTAGCAGCTGAAACTGCTCGCACGTGCATTAAGTTTTGTAGAAATTTCAGTTTCAGTTTCTATAAGTAAGTTTGTTCATAAATCAAGCCGTAAAATTCGACGCAGCGACGTTAATTAAATTACACGGAAATTAAAAATACATGAGAAAATAATTCGATAATCTTAAATGGATTGACGGCTCGTTATCCGTTATAACTGTGAATTTCAAACTGCGTTTATCACTTTTCAAATAGCCTTTTATGAAGTCTTCCATCTAAAATATTGAAACAGAAACATGTATATCTTCAAAATCTTTCCGTACGATTTCAACGTGCTGCGTTATACTGAAAACTTTTATTTTTACATTACACCTCGCGAGCGGTAACATTTTTGCTTTTGCAATTACATACGGAGAAACAGTTTCTCGTTCTACTCATTGCTACTAATGCATTACTGGTTTCAAATTCCATAATTCGATGCTATTAAACTATTTTTCTTTGAATACTTTCCTTAGTTTAAAAGTCAAATGAATTATTTATACTTTTAATAGATTAGATTTAAAAGAAATACTTTTATTGGATTAAATTAAAGCAAGTTATTCATCGATTTAACAAATTACCAAAACTCATCGCACTGTACGCTTTCCGAATAAAAGTGTTAAAACAATTATTTTGTCCGAAGCAGCTCGACATTGCCGCGCTTCATCTCTACACCCACCTTTCGAATTGCTTAAACAACCACGAAATCAGCGGTCATTAAAACTCTAATTAATATGCAAATTACGTCATTGCATTTATGACCATTTCCTTACAATGTTAACGAACACAAATTCTTCATTCCTCATTTAACAGGAAAAAACGCAGTCGTAGGCTCATTTTGCAAATTTTTAAGGTAACAAGCCGGTTAATTCTATGAGTTTTAATGAGCGCTCTTTAGAAGCACTTTTGAACGATCCTGTACACCTGCTCGTTTTGCGCTCGTCGATCGACCGCCCCCGCTTGTTTTCTGCGGTTCGAAGTTAAGCGTGCATCTCTCTGCAAAACGTACACCAAAAGAGAGAAAATTATGTCGCATTTCAACAAAAACTGTATTAAACTAATTCCACTCGTTTGTCGCGACGGATAATGAATTTATCGTTCGCGTTTTCACTCAAGGAAACACCGCGCTCCGAAATTATCAACACCGATATTAATCGTTATTTTGCGACTGGTAGTAGACTGATTGAATAAAAAAAAGCATGCACGACCGTGGATTTGTAAATAGCAAAGCGAGTCCGGATGATTTGTCAAGCGATGCATTTGGCGAGGTGCGTCTGATAAATGAAATGCGGCTGAAAAAAAAAAAATCGACAGCCTGTACACTGATGCGAATTTCTGTCAAAAAAGTGATTCTTTTAAATCCATTGCTGTTATATTTTTCCGTTGCTGTACAGGGGGTGCAGGTTGCACTGGCAACGTCGCGGCGGTTCCCTCGGCGTCGCATTACGTTTTTATTCGAAACTGCCAAGCCTCGAGCGAACATACGTATAGTTACGTGGTTAGTTGCCCACACGCTCAGCGCACCGCCGACTACATTTATCGTCAGGATAAATGCTCACCGGACATTGTATTAATTAAACTATCGACCCTTTGTATATAAATTTAATCAATTTCTTTATTTCTCTTTATCTATCCCCTCCCACTCGCTCCTTGACTTTTTTCAATTAAATGTCTCGCGAAATTCAAACCCCACACAATCCCACTCCACTGTGTGTGGCTTTGCTCACAAAACCTAATAATCCGCGTGTGAAATTAATAATAACGCACGTGTTCGAGCTGAGTCAATTTTGTCTCGACTTTAATTGTTGAATAATTAAAATCATTCTTCTTATGCGCATTTATTTAACTTTATTGTATCATAATAAATCGCAATTTGCACATCTGCTGAGCTTATTCAGAAAGATAAATATATCGCTGCACCGTAGCAATTGTATTCGTATATTAAGTTAGATTTATGATTAAAAACAACTATATACAATATTACTGCGGGGGAAAGTATATAAATAATCATATATGAAGTCCATCTATATGTGAGTATTTCCATATGGGATAATACGTGGTCGTACATCACTGTGCACAAATGGGATCACACAAAGAAAATAATTTACAGGCTTTGAGAAAAATTTTAATGACGTAACGCGAGTGTTCCGCGATGTTAACGACCCTGTAATTTTCATCGCGCTTGTCCTATCGAGAATTCTAGCGATACAATTTGAATGCGCGAAGAATTTTCACGTTGTTGGAAATGCAATCATAAACTAGAGCGCGCTTTTGCGATGAAAAGATAACAAATTTGAATAGAAAAAATGTTAATAATTAAATGAGATTAAAGTTACACGCGCGTCAAATAAAATATACGACAATCATCATTTTCACTCAATTCAATGTTAAATTTAATTCTGCCTTAATTATGATTTGAAAGTAGACGTTGATTTTAATTATACATACGTATGCTGTGATTTCAGAACATATAAGCTACATTTTAAAAACACCTTTGCGGACAGACGAATTTATCTGAATTAAAAAGAACAAAAATTTACTAATTTTACGCATCGTGCTGGTTAGTTCTACTTTTCTGCCAACTACACCAAAGAAGCATAATGCATATGCTAGTTCGAGCCTAACGCGATCCTATCCGTATACAACATTATTATGTTTATAGCCTTCTGTCTTTAAGTAATGTTTATTTAAAACAGAAACGAAACCTGTCTTTATAGTTTTTCTCATTAATAAAATATCTTTTGTGAACATAATGTTGAAATAGAGTAAATAGAGAGCATATAAGAAGAAATTTTTAAACTGAAATACCTGTATATTTTTGTGTATCTATTTAGAATAGAATAATAGTGCATTGTCCAATGATTCAACACTTCCACAAGTTATACACGGCACTTTTAATCACACGTGGCCATTTAGAAAAGTAAACACGTCCCGGTAAATAACAGGCACTAAAAAAATAATAATTTGTTGTTAATAATAATAACAACAACAACAAAAGCAACAGTAATAATAACAATTATAAAAAAAAATATATAGTATTTTTCTCTCCGCACGAAAAACATAACAATCTTATTTTTATTAATTTTATAATTATAAAAGTACATGATTCATGATATATATAGAATTTGTATAATTATTTTTACAATGTATAATATAAATGAAACAAAAATAAATAATTGTAATACAGGAATGACTTAAAATATTAATCGTATAACTTAATTTCTATATGTACATTTTTTAAATAATTCGTTAATACAAATAATCCACATTATATATAATACAAATAAATAGCTATGCTCAATTATGATTTGAAAACCTGTATAATATATAGATATGTGCATAGTTTTCTTTTCGAAGAAATTCCTATTTTAAATTAGGAAGGTGTAAAAGAAAGCAGCAGAAAAAAATTCAGCGCTAAATTTACATTGATTCAAAGTTAAACCCAGTTGAAAATATAAACAAAACCTTTTGATGCTAAATCAACATTGGTGATGTAGCATTGTGCGAAGTCTGTCTTCAATGCTAAATCTACATTACAAAATGATGATTTAGCATTGAGTCAACACGAAATTAACATTTTTAAAGCTGTATTTTTTTTAACGTTTGCTTCGACTCGCATTTTAGTATTCTTTTTAACATCCACATTATGGATTAAATTCAACTTAAGTGATTTTTATAATTAATGATATTATATTGATTTAAAATTAATACAATTTATGTATTATTTATATGAATTCAAGTAAGTTGCAATTAGTATGAATCTTTAGAAAGATCATTAGAAAGAAAAGCAAACAAATGTTCAAATTTGTATTGAATTCATTGCTAATCTGAACAGAATTTTTGTTTCCTGTAAATGTTTGAGAGGAAATAAAATTCCTATTACAGAACAAGATTTAAAATTCAATCACTATTCAGTTATAATGAATATTTTTAAATAGAGAAAGTAATTCATTTGTGATATTTACTATGAATTTGATATGCAAAGGAAAATAACTTACTTAATTATAGTATAAACGTATGTTTAAGATTTGTCAACTTCATAATATTAACATTCAAATGATAACAAAAAAAATAACATTTTAAGTTTGTAC
>JABFOX010000275.1:0-18511 GCA_022817665.1 Axea sp. ZL-2020
AATTATTTTATATTTAATCAAAAAAGTAAACAATATTGAAAAAAATGTAATTTTATATATCAAATAAATTAAAAAAGACAAAAAGAAAAACATAGAATGTATTTTTAGTTTGAGTATTTATTTTTCCAAATTTACTTTTCAATTTCATACAGTAGCATCGAATTCGGTTGAAATAAAAGTATTCGGTAAAACATAAAAGAGTATTTTTACATGTTAGATACAAAATATGTTAGATACATATGTTAGATACATAATTATGTCATTTATTAATATATCTTTTTTGAAATACTGAAACATAAATTAAAATTAAGTTTCATTTGTACTCAATAATTATTTACCATTCTAAAGTTAGATTTTCAGTTTTTATGTAACATATATTCAAGAACGTAAAATGACAAGTATAAAGTATAACCACTTTGATCAAAATTATATTTTATTCAATTAAAATGTTACACAATTTAAGAATAATTGAACTTCAATGTCTCATCTACAACTTTGACTCAATTAAATTAAAGTTTTAATTAAATAATTAACCTAACGTTATTATATTGTATTATTTTTTAATTTATTGTTGATTTAAATTATATTTAAAAACGACATGGTATTTCTTGTAAAGCATCACAGTGTTATTTTTAATTTATGAGATACTTCAGGTGTTGATCAATTTTGAAGGTATATTAATTTTTGAAATTATTAATGGTATGCATATTAGACAGATTTTTCATTCATTATGCTTATAAATATATCTCATTATAATACAGTAAAATCTATAAGAAACATATTTTTAATGACTAACATTAATTAATACATATTTTCAATTAAACCATCTCTGACATTCAGTCAATTATAAAGTCGACTATAAAAAAATTAACATAATATATATATACTCATTTAATAAATGCTGTGTTGGCATATGTTAATTTATATATACAGTAAATACATTTTTCCATATTGTGTTTCGTACTTGAAAGTTCATTGCCTCGTTAACACAAGAATGCGATTCCTCTCGGTTTTGAGCCAATTTGGTCCGCGGTGTACCTTCGCGTCCGATTTCCCCAAGATCGATTTTAATATTAGTCTCCCATTTACGTCTCAGTCTATCTAAGAATCTCGTACTACTTGATCTACCTACATGTAACTTGTATGTCGTTCTTTCTTGTCTCATTCGTGCTAAATGCTCCACCTATTGACGTTTATGCGATTTTACTATTCTTATTATACTTGATGAATCGTGAAGCTCGTGTATTTCGTCTTTTTTTACCTCGAAAATTTTTTATGGTACTTTATTTTCTATTTTTTTTCGTTTTTCTTCGTAAGTAGCCACGTGATCCACCCGTATAATACTACCAGTAGTATTATTGTTTTGTACATTCGGATATTAATTTTCCACGATAAAAGGCGCGAATTAAATAGTTTATTTACAGCGTACTAACATATTATGTCTTCTTGATTTCTACATTGATTTCATTATTTTCCATAATGATTGTATCAAAGATGTTTAATTTTTTTAAATAATTTAAATGTTACTTTCCATTAGGATTTTTATTTTACTGGTATTTTACCCGTAGTTCTACCTGTAATTTCGTTTTCTCTTCGCTGATTTCTAACCCTACATCTTTTGTTGCATCAATTAAGATTTCCACATGTTCTACTAATATCCCTTCCTCGTCTATAACTAAATCTTTATCATTTGCGCAGAATTGTGCATTTATCAGTCCATTCAGTGTCGCTCCCTGCTGTCTTTTTAATACTGATTGCATCAAGTATTCTGGAACTAAGCTGAAAAGTAGAATTACGTCCTATGTTATGTTTATATATATATATGGGGTATACTCCCATTTCTCTTCAGAAATTGTCTAACTGTAAATATTTGATCTGTTGTTGATTCATCGCGACGAAATCCACACTGATAATTTTCTATAATATTTTTCTCATATTGTGTGATTTTATTTAGTAAAACTGTTGAAAAAACTTTTAGATAGTAGTGATAGTCCTTTCACTACTTTTTATAGTTTCTATATCCCATACAGTTGTAAGTTCGTCATATTTATGTAGTTCCCCCAATTTACCAGTACTTGGAGCTTTGTTATTTTTAAATTTTTTATAGCATTATATATTTCTTCGTACGTCGGTTGTTTTCTTATGAGTTCGGCAGTGTAAATTTCATCACAATTTTCTTGGGTTTGCCTTTCCCGCACTTTAAGTAGTTTATCGAAATAGTCTTTCCTCGTATTTAATATTCTGTCCCGATTTGTAATCATATTCCCTTTTCCACCACATATTATATCAGATCGGCTCTGAAAACCTCTTGTAATTGAATTTATCCCTTTACGCGCATCTCGAGTAGTATTACTTTTAAACTTATTTTCGATATTTATGATTTTATTTTTCTCGTATTCGCGTTTTTTATTTCTCAACAGTTTATTAGTTTCTTTTCCGATTCGTTGATGATTTTTTGTTCGCGTCCCTTTATTACCGTCATTATTAAGACTCAAATTATGCGGTTGGCGTATTTCCTTAAGTTTTTCTTCACATTCATTGAAGACGTTTAGCTTTCAAGTTTCTGTCGTTACCTTAGCAGATTCTTTCACGACGTTTTTAATTTCGATTTATATTTTTTCCGGATCATTATCATTTTTGCAATTTTCTAGTACTTCGAAACGATTTCTAATTTTTACTTGATATTTTTACCTTTACAACATTAAGTTTCTCTGCTGTCAATTTTTGTACCAACTTAACCTTCTGCTTGTTTTTAGTTATTTCTAATAGAGGTCTAAATTGAGTGATCACGAGATAGTGGTCTGAACTAAATTTCGCACCTCTATAAATTCTAATACCAAGAAGGTTTATATGATGCATTTTATCTATTAATACATGGTTTATTTGATCATAAATAAATAATATCTGCGGATTTCCATGATGCTTTATGGATATATTTGTGTTTGGAACAGGTGCTTTTGATAATTATATTTTTTGATAGTGCGAAATTAATTATTCTTAAATCATTTTCATTTGTGACATCATGCAAACTTTCCTTACCTATTGTCGTATACTTTTTCTTTTCCAATTTAGTGTTGAAGTCCTCTATTACTAATTTAATACTATACGGTCAGAATTTATTAACCACTCGTTGTAGTTCCACGTAAAAATCATGTCTTTTTTATTGTTTATATTCGTTTTTAATTGCATGTTTTGCCTTTCCTCCGTAAAAGTGAATAATATTTTCCGACTAAATTCATTTTTCATTCGGCCATCCTGATTTTTGTATCAGAATAATATATAGCGTAGACCTGTTCGGTTCACAGATCACTACTTTCAATGCTCCTGCTTGTAAAATACGTTCCACATAGCTACTCTAATGTTCCTAATTTTTCTTATTTCTCTGGCTATTCCAACCATTCTTGTGTTCCCGTTTATACAAGACGTTATTAAAAAGGATAGTCAGTGTGAACTTATCACACCTACGCTTGGCCTTCTTTTCCGCGTTGACACAATTTTTTTATTTTTCTTCGAAATATTGATGTGAGAACGGGATGTGTGATCATGGTCCTATAGCTACCTCAATTATTACATCTGCTACATCATTGCTACTGGAATGTTACATGTGTTCCAGCCCTCCATCTTCTCCAATCACTAGCATCTAAAAATTTCCCTGGATTCACCATGTTGATGGCGTTGAGGGAGCCTCCAGAATTTATGGGCTATTTGGATCATCCAACATATCCCTTTCGGGCAGCGTCACCAAACCCGCTGCAAATTCTGGTCCATGGTTTGTTCGAAATTTCCTTCTTCAGCCTTTGAGAAATTAATACCTAACTACAAAGCAGTATCTTTGATAATATTTGTCTGACTTCTCTGCTTTAACCTTTCTGACTTTGGAGGCTCTGTCAGTAGCATCTTTATCTCTAGTATAGTTATCCATGTGTTAGAAGAACTCAAACCACTTCATTCTTCCTCCAAAGACCTCTGTCGTCAAGGTGCTGTCCGTGAAGTGGTTGCATAATAATAAGAAAAAAAATATCGCAATTTTCAATCAGAAGTCATTAAAAACTATCAGATTTAATTCTTGAGGAATATTAAAACTATACTAAAAAATAAACCGACTTTAACAAAAAGAGCTTCATAATTTCATTAATCAAACAATTTTATTTCAACAATCAATCCTATGTGACGAAACCTCAGGTTCCACAGATCTACTTAAAAATTGTTACAATTAGTGTAAGTTTACATAAGTTCGCATTATCTATGTTTCTTCCAATTTATATCTATGTATTTCTTTCATCACTCATAATTAAATTTTCAACAATTTTACTGTTGGAAAGTTCCAATACGAATCGTTGTTTTCTTTTACTTCAAAAGTTTTTATACCTCTTTGGGGTATCTTCCTGAACTATAACGACTTAGATTTCTTTTGAGTATATATTGAACCTTAGTTAGTTACATTCTTTTACCACAGCAATGTACATTTTTAAAGTAGGATAGTAATAATTATTCATATAATTATTATTGATAAACATCATGCTGAGATAAATAACATTTTTAAGAAAATTGTTGTCGCGTATTTATTTGAAAATGGTCATGGCTCTCGAACCATTGAGTGATTTTAACACCTTTTCAGTTATAATACTTACTGTAACGCGTGTCTCCTTTATAGCATCAAGTTCAATTTATAATTATAAATGCAAGCGTGTGATTATGTATTACGATATGGAACCACCGGATTCTGGATTCAGTGAGATGGTTATGTTAGTTAGTTAACTTAGTTAAATAAGTTAAGTAAGTTATGAGAGTGACTTTGTAAGGGTGACAAAGGTCTTTGGTGCATTCAGGATATTGAGGTAACACGCGATAGGAAAAGTCCCGGGTGATAGATGTTTTGGAGTTTTCGAGTTTGGTTTTATAGGTGGCTAATTAATGGGAGTGGGAGGAAAGTCTGAAAGAGTTGATTTAGCAAATTTTGCACAGTTCTGACACGAGAAATCTGCAGTGATAGCACTTTACCCGAGCGCTATTCCTGACTTTAGGTTTTTTTCATATGGGAAACGATAAAATTGTGAAATTCTTTTGCGGCAGTTGGACTTGTTATATCTGATGAGACAATTATATTGAAACAAAATATACAATGGAAAGTCGAAATACAGCAATATATCAATCCGGTCTCAAATTTTTCTCAGGAAATTTTTATACAAACAATATAGTGTATTACTTATTATTTAATATCTTTGCGATATTTTGCGTGATATCGTATGAGCGATACAAAATTTTGTCGCCCATGATATGGATTTCTTTTGTAATTGCCTAAGGAATTTTAATTATTAAAAAAAGGAGGTTCTCAATTGAAATGTCAAAGTTGGCTCCAGCTCATTTGAGGAAATGATGGCAGAGGATAACATTTTTACAGCTAGACACATATTTTAATATTATATATTAAAGGTTTATTTGAGGCAATTTTTTCCTTATTTCGCGATATATTTTGAGTTGATTATTTACTATAAAAGCCTTGTATGCATTAAACAGGTACATTAATTTTTTTTAACATTACTCAATTTTAATATTTGGTATTCTTTATATTTACTTGCTATGTTAATTTAGATGAAAAGTATAATAAACTTTAGAAAGTTTTTTTATTAGTGCTTATTTTAAAGAATATTTTATTCAAATATATTTTTCACAATGCAAATATTACAAATTTTATACTACAAAAAGTGAGCACTTAACTGAACGAAGTGAACAAAATCAATAATTTACTATGATGTATAGGAAATTATTTAAAAAGTTGAATTGTTTATTTTTTGACGAAATTATGAAATTTAACTGTTAAATGTATAAAAACAGAACAATTACAGCATATTATATAACTAAAAAATGTTAAAGAAAATACATATCAAAAATAATTACAGACAAATAAAATGTAGCGAAGTTTATAAGGAATATTGAAATATATTTAGTAATTTATGTTTACTTAGTTTATTTTAATACAGATTGAAATATAATACATTTCATGTAATTATTCTATACTACAAAAATAAAAATGAGTCCGTTTTCTTACTTGTTAGGTGCAATTTTAATAAGATATAAAAATATGAAATTTGTGTTGTAAACTTTAAACTAAAAATAACATTATTATGGTTATCGTTGAGAAATCATTAGAGATTTCAGAATGATGGAATTCTTGATAAGTCTCTAAGGATAGCAGGGAACATTCAAGTTTCCCAGTTTTGTCTTCGGAGTAGACAGCAGAAGATCGAGAATGATCTATCATCAAGACATTAAAATTTGAATGGCGCAAGGATATTATAACGAGAAAATAATAAGAGATTCTGTTGGGTCATGAATATGAATTATTGCTAATATTAAATTTGAAAAAAATATTTTTAAATTAGTGAATTTTTTATTTGAATTACTAAACAACTTTGTATTTAATTGTTTCAAATTTAACAAACATGCATCCTTTGATAACTATAGAGTCATTCAACAAATAATGAAGTTAAAAAGGAAGAAGATAAACTATTTTCATCAATTTGATATAAAAGCACAGAGTAAATTTACTTTGTTCTTGCATTGTAAAAAATGAAGGAGAGTACATATTTTAGATTACAACAGAATGTACTTTATGTTATGTTTTAAAAATAAAAATACATGAAATACACATTATTTATAAATTGATTTAACAGTATATTGCAAAATAGGCTGCAATGTATTTAACTGTATAAAAATAAATTTTAAAAATTGTGAGTAGAAAAAAAATATAGTTAAGAATAAATTAGTATGAATCTATCCTACATAAAATAAGTTAGTGTCATTCAAAGTTTTAATGCTTCTCACCAGTTGTTAACTGTATATAATTATGGTTTAAAGTTTAAAGAGGAAATGTGATCTGAAACGTAACTGTCCCAATATTTTCCTTGTTGATATCAAACATTCGTGTATGTAATTACGACCACTAAAATATCAATAATTACGCGAAAAAATATTTTATTTTAATATAATTCTTTTCTTTTTAATGCTTTGTTCATGAAATTTTGATCTCTATAGAGATAAAAGATATTAAACAAAAGTTATAGAATATGACATCTTTATGATTGGGAAATTGTGAATAATTTACTTAATTTCGTTAATTAGGAGCATATATGTTTTAATTAATCATCTTGCCAAATATTAAGAGGTCGTAGTAGGTAATATTCTTGCAATTTGATCATACTGGCAGTATAATTTTTTTACCTGTAATCCCACCTTCGAAATCGTTTTTAGTTCACCTTTTTTGTCCATTTTTTTAACCAACCCCGTTATGTTAGATAATTTTTCCCTTCTCTTAAAGATTTTTAGTTATTAAACACGCGTCGTGATGATATTATGTTAAAAGATCTTTATTTCATGTGTAATTTGAATATCATAATTTATTTAAAAATGTTAAATATAGGGCTATTAAAATTTCAGTCTCTCTATAAGTAACGATTGAAATGTCATGAAACTTTAACACGTATTTTTTGAGCGTTGATATTGTGTTATTTAACAGATATATATTTTTGTTTTATAGCACCGCCTGTTAATAAGTTGCTAGATTTGTGGCCGATGGTGGCACTCAATAATAACAACATATTTTTACATTTACATTTATCGTAGTTGGTATTACATCATGTATTATCATATTATATCATGTATCATACATGATGTAATATCAACTACGATAAATAGGTATAAAGTTGATCTTTATAATTAACATTAAGATCATAAACTACAACTTTGTGGTTGATTCATAATGAATTATTAAATATATAATTATAAAATGTATTGCGTGATACTAATGAAAACTTTTTCATATAAATAATGAACAACCTTAATATATTACAGACTTATGTATAACGTCATAACAGTTATTAATTTTTAATTTAAGTAATAATTAATAAATTAATTTATAAGTATTAATGAACTTCGAAGGCGTATGTGATATCGAAGGCGTGTCTTAGTATTTATTATCAACTTTGAAGGCGCATTATTAATTTGCTCTTCTCTGTTCAGTTTTTTCAGAATTATTTTTGTTAAAAGTTATTATTCTATATTCTATTTGATGAAAAAGTTCAATAATCCGTCGATGACTTGGGTCTTCTGATTGGCTGTTAGCTTGAAACCTGATCTGTTGATTCAGCTTTGTCGAGTTCGCGGGTTTTATCGACCGTTATCGACCGTTATTTTTTATCTCATTATCTAAGATGAGTAATTAGTATAGAAAAACAACGGAAGAACTTTATTATTACAAATATCATAATTTTAACGAGGATGCTTATTATTACATTTTTTTACATGCTTAGACGAAGAAACTTTTATTATTAAATTATACTTTATGTGTGTTTTATATTTTCCAGCTCGACAATTTTTACGATAAAAGACAAATACACCACTTGAGGGTGATAAAGTATTATAACATTATAGTGAAATGCACATCGATCATGCAAAATCTTGTTTCAATTTTTCTGTTATATATAAAAAGATGTCGATGCTTTCGAAAAATACCTGTTATCTTGTTTTAAATCAATTTCTGACTGTCGTATGAAATCATTTCATGATGTTGGTTTATTTATCATTATCTTTAAATTTATTATTTTTACATAATTTTTTGTTATAATAATAGGTCATAATATAATACATTAAATAAAAGGGAGAAATATTATTTAACTATATAGAAAATTATTTCGAAGCCATTGAAATACATAAAAATATCACTTCTTTGAGAAACTATAATTTAACCTAGAGTTTAATATACAAAGTCTTCTACATCGAAATTATTATTGAAAGTTACATGGATTGTACGTTAAATTTTAATTACGCAGGTATAATAATATAATATATCTGAATTAAAATGAATGCTATAATTTCTCTTGGTACATTTTATGCTCAAATTATAAATTGCTAAGTTTTTTATTTATTATTCACATGGCTAAACTTTACATTGAATGTTAACATACGAAACAGTTGTATGGACAATCTAAATTGAATCTGTCATTAGTTGGATTTATACTCTAACATCGATTCAGAATTAGTTGAGGAGAATAATTTGGCATTGGTTTGTAATATTTCTCAGTTTTGATTTTAATATATTTAATTCAATCTAAGATTTTTCAAAGAGAGTCTCAATTTTTGTTTTACATTGTTAATAAATTCTACACTTATTACGTATTCAGTAATTTGGGACTGTGTTAGAAATTCAAATGAATATCCGTATTATGACGATTTCTGAACTTCAGAAAATCTTTTAATTGATAACAATGTGATGTAATTGTGCGATTAAAGTTAGAAACAATTAAGATTAGAACAGTATGAAAAAAATTTTTTTAAATATAAATAAATATGATCTATAGTAATACCAAAGTGTTTTCCTGGCATTTAATTAGATATAATTACAATCTAAAATTTCTTATAAATAAAGTAAATAAAAATGTATTGTTTATATAAAAATATATTATTTACATCAATTATAACATTGAAAATAATACAGAAAAAATTGCAACTGAACAATGTAGCATAAATATACTGTATGACTTTAAAAATTGTTCCTCTCATATCGTGTTTTTTAAGCTTTAATTGTAAAATTTCCAATGAGAATCCCCATGTTTTATTAAAAATTCCTACTTAAAATTTCAGAGTTACCCTTTGCCCCACCACCAATGACAGTGGGAGAAGTGTAATTTTCACACAAACATATACCCCTCTTGAAAATATTAAAGGTTTATTTGAGGTATTTTATAAAACATAAGTTGTCAATTTAAAATAAGCGCCATACTAGTGTTTTTCATTTTTCATTTACTAAGTATTTTTTGCCTTAGTATATCATTATAAAATTGCATATGAAAACTTTACTACTTCAACTAGCATACTATTTCAAAATCAAAACAAATTGTACAAGGCTCAACGAGTTGTATAAATTACTTATTTTTACTCTCAATGCAACAATTGATATTTAAATGTGATATTTAATCATTAATAATTGGTTCTTATGAATTTCAAAGTTATTTAACAAGACTTGTATTTTGATGTTGATGGTACACTAAGATTGTTCAAAGCGGGTTTCATGACTGATCGTATCTAACAAGTTTTTGCAGCGTGCTATTTGACATCTGTATTGCGCACATATCAGATACTATAATGAGATTAGTGCAGCTATAGGTAGTGTAATGCTTTACTGGATTAGTTGTTAGATTAAGCGAATATTGCGGTCGACTGAACTTGAAGTTCGAAGTGTAGTTCGATTTTTTAATACTGCTTCAAACAGAGCCTCGGAATTTAACAAGCTGATCATTTTTTAATCAAAAAACGCACGTTTTTTTACAACGTATTTAAAATTTTTTTAAACGATATGGAATTTGTGTTTAAAAATACTATTTTTAAAATGTATTTAAAAATAAAAATACAATAAACGCAGAAAATCATTTCGTATTTTTTATCATAAAGTCATTTGTTAAATAACGTATAATTTCATTTTTATTCATTTAAACAAATAGTTATCGAAAACAATATAACTTGTCGTTTAAAAGGAATTGACAAAATTAAATAAATATATGCTCAAATGAGTGAATTTTGAATGACTTATAAGGCACATAATATTATTAAACGTTACTTATACCATTGATATCGGGATTGAAAGAGTTAAAACATTTGAGAAGGTTTTCATTTACGTAATTTTAATTTCTGTTTGGTTGTTTTTCATATTTCAACGCAAACAATTTTTTTCAGTTTAAATATTATTGATTTATACACGTAGTTAAATGTGTACGATGTAAAATTGAAAATTGGGTTTTCTCCACCTCAATTAATTTTTAAATTGTTTCACGTTTCTCTGGCATAGCCTACTGAGTTTCAAGTTTCAGTATGATTTTATTATGAACGTAATAATATCTTTAACATCATTTTTTCGAGTACGCACATATACAGGATTATACTACTTACTTTTTTATATTAATTTCAAATTAATCAAACTAAAATAATCAATCAAAGAAAAACATCGATGTTATATAAAATTCGAATGCTATTTATTTAAAATAAATTATTAAGTTTACATATAACATCTTGTAGAACTTAAATTAATTTTCGTGATCAATTTGGATCTATCAATCATGACTGAATCAGTTTTTTAATTTTACTTTGTTTAACAGAATATAAGTTTTTATTAGATGTAAATAACGATTAATTTAGCTTTAAATGTGTAATAATTTTGTTAGTTTTTTTTAATATCAAATAAATTACCTTTTGTAAAACTTACAACTCGAGTTAAAATAAAATTATTACTACAATGCATTACTCATCTTTTAATAAAGGTCTTATCTTATCGGTGTATATAACGTAGTATGATGTAAAATATAAAATCTGTGGAAAATTGTACAATACAAATTAATTATAAAGCAATATTGTAAAAAGGAAAATGATCGATAAATATACACAATTACGATTGAATATAATTTTTCAATCGAATGGATTTAATTAACTACACTTTGAGATACAAATATTGTTAATATTTGTATAAAAGGGCTAAATATTTGTAAAATAACGACAGAAATATTAACAATAATTATAATAATATCAGTTTGATCAAAGGTGGCCGCATATTTCATTCGATGTATAAAATATTTTTATCGCTTTTTACTTTTACATTATAAAGAGTTGAGGTACAATAAATAAACCAATTGATTAATTAATCAAATGGGATGCACAAAATCAAAGATTTTAGAACATTGCAAATAAATGCCAATGACTTTGTGTTAAATTTTATCAGGCGAAGTTAATCAGGAGCACGGCGTAACATTTACACTTCGGCACATGTAAGTTGCGCCCTACTGGCATCGTAATCGAGTGTTTGATGTGTCAGGCGTCCGAGGTGTTACTTCCGTTAACGCAAATGAACTCAGCTTTCAGAAAAGCAATATCGCTGTAGCATCATCACCGCAACATTTATGACACATCACTGGTGATTCGTTACTTTACACGAAGCGTGACGTCGCCGAGAATTGTCAGAAGATTTTCAGCAAACTGCTGTACGAGCGTGACTAGGAACATAATGTCGAACTTTAATCGAGCCATGTTACAATACTGCTATGAATATATTAATAATTTAACCAGAATATTGATTTTCTAGAAAAGATGAGAAAAACTTTCGAAAGATACGAAAAAGATGTTTGTGACTACTTGATTAATTCTTACGGCAAGAGAATTATTACGATCGATTGTGCATAAAAATGAAAGACACAGGTTGTTACGTAAGAAAATGCATATAAATTCCAGTCGGGAACTTGTGTCGTGTTATATAAAAAAACATAAAAATTCCATTTTTGTTATATTAAATATCGAGGTTATTCATAAAATATACTCTTTAAATTTATGCTTTGAAAACTTCATTTCTGATATTCATATTTACCATTCTTTTTTAGGAGTATTTCGAATGATTAAAAGTTTTTAATATCAAATACTGTTTCTTAAATATGTTGGAACATTTTTTTTATTATAAATTATAGTACTGTGTTTTATTATAACCTATGTTATAATAAAATCCTACAGTACAAATATTTTTTACAAAATATTTTATGCAAACTTAAGCTAAGACTTTATAAAATAAATTACAATATTTCAATACTTGGAATATACAACATATTTACAATGTCTAAATAAAAGCTTTAAATTAGTTGGAAATTAAATAACTCATGTTGAAGTTTTGGTGGTTTACCAGTGATTAATAATCGTCCAAGAATCAGGTTAGCATTGGCTACCGATATTGGCAGATGATCGAAATGCATTGCCGATATACTTTGTGTCAGTAATGGCTGAAAATTGGTACAGCGATGATTCAAAAATAAAAATATTCATTTCTTCATTTTCTATGTATGGTCCATTAAAGGTTTATGTATAATTCATTTGTGACATGTATAATGCATGTATGATTTATACAAGGGTGGACCTGAAAATAACGCAAAATAATTTTTTTCTGCGTTGGTATGGTGACTGGGGTGTTGAAGATTTATTAAGATATAGTTGAAAGCTTTTACTACAGACAATACTTTGTTGTCATGTATAACTCAAGCTAAAGAAGCGTAAATTATGCAACAAAGATGGCGCGATTTGTTTGGTCCCATGAAGACATTTCTTACCGGTCAACGCTTTACGGTAGATGTAGAAGTAAAAGTAGCAATCAGCAGATGGCTGTATTTCATCCTAATGGATTTATATGAACAGAGTATTGTGAAACTAGTATCATGATGGGAGAACTGTATTGAGAAAGTTGACGACTTTGTAGAAAAATGGACAAAAGATGCTAGTTTAATTATGCCTTTGTTTGTAATGATATCCATTAACATTTTACAAAAAAGATTATTTTGCGCTACTTTCCGATCCACCTTCGTATGTAATTTATGTATGACTTATATATAAATCATAGATAACTTATGTGTTGTTATTATTATTATTATTATTATTATTATTATTATTATTATTATTATTATTATAAATATATATATAGGCAAAAGAACCCAGTTATAATACATACAAACATACAAATATGGTATATCTTAAATATATATAAAAAAGATATGAATTTTGTGTACTTTTTGTACTTGTATGATCCACATAAGTGTCGAACGTTCTGAGTACTGTGTCAGTACTGGATTGGCTATTAATTTCTGCATTGGAATATTTGTAAGATTATTGATTGCATCATGAATGGTATTTAAACTGATGAAGATTATTTTAAAATGTCACACAATAAAGAATAGCAATTCTGAATTGAGGCTGAAACGTTGCACGTAACAACAAAACTTCACACAAAGCATTTTTGTGGTGTAACTTTGCTTTGTATTTACGAGCAGTAAAACAGTCGTACGTTATGTTTAGTGTTGATCGACATCTTCGTTTATTCCCCACACATGTCTCTGAAAAGAATTCTCTGGTTTGTAAGATTTGTATTATTACATATACCGGAAATGGAAACTTACGCATTTGTGTACTTACAAAGTATGCTTTGCGATATAAAATTTAATATAAAAATTATACCACGAAAGATTCAGCGTTTCAAGAACTTTGTATCAAAGTGCAATAAAAAATTTTATTCTTGTTTAATAATGATATCGAAATTTCAAACGAATTATTAAATTTGTCGAAGTTTTATCTTTTGCTTAGCAGAGCGTAGTGCGCGATTTAAAAATGCATTGTTATTTGTCACAGTGAAATGAATGATGGTTTAATCAAATTGAACATTAGATAATGCTTTCCACATTTGACGAAATTTCGGAGGTTGTGTATAATCGAGATAGATTTTTTCCTCACACTATACTTCCAATTAAACTTAAGTACATTTTTGCAACGTTTTGTTTTGAAGTTTTAAAGTCAAAAATACAAGCTGATAATAATGGGGATTATCTTGAGCTTACCGAGGTACTGATTAAAAAAGGTAATAAAAATTGCATTTCTTGAAACTTTGTTAAGACAGGGCGTTAAAACAGCGAAAGAATAAAAGAGAATGCGCCAAGTTTCGGAAATAGTTTAACAGTGTATAGAAATTTGTAATTTAAATTTTAGAAAGTACTGCTATTAATTATATCGAATTACAAACGAACCAAAGTTTTTCGATGTTATTAAAAACTTGATTTAAAACAAGAAATATTTATCAGAAAGATTGCAATAACAATGTAATAAAACTAAAGAAAGAATAAACGGTAGCAGATTTTTATTTTTGAAACCTTTTCCTAAATACAAATCTAAAATCTTAAAAACTAATCGATGCAATTTCATGATCATTCGTTTAATTCCTGTGTGATGATTAGGCGTGGTAATTAAACTAAAAAAAAAAAAGACGAAATAATGCAATTTTAATGGTAACTATGCTTCTTTTAATGCATAAACTTTTTCTGGAAGATAGGAAAACGCCTAGGATAATCATTGTAAATATCGTTCAAGCGTTCACATGGTTACGACGCTTTATACTCGGTAATGGTGCAGGCAGTTGATTGATTAATAATAATCACTTGAGGAATACAAATTTATTTCGCTAATAAAGTTGATTTGAAACTTTAAACGTTTAAATATTTCTGATGCTTATACATTTCTCGTTTGGGTATTTTTTGAAATTTAAATATCGTTCCACTCATTAGTGTTTCGGATAAAAAAAAAGTGGTATTAAAACCATCAGTTTTAATTTAAATTTTACCGCTTTAACAATTTGACCCATGTCTAAGGGAAATTGGTGTTATTAAATTGACACGTAAATCTATAAAACATGATTGTTTTGTTTTCATGGCCACGAAAACTTGATACATTTGGTTGTTTTTTAAATTGCTGAAATGTTCGTTTCAGTGTTTGGCGAATAATATTTTTAATGAAAATTTAATGGTAAAAACAGAGGAAGGTAAGAGAAGAAAAAGTGGTACATAAGAGTCGAAATTAAGAAGGACGAAAGGATGTCAGTGGTAGGTAAATCAAAGGGGAAAGGAAAAATGAGACAGGTGGAACTCGCTATATATAGAGTAACTCTGGGCATCGATCGACATACCCCTGAGTCTGAGCGTTGGGATTCGGTACTGTTTATTCGTACAAAAGCATCAAGCAACACGAGCGTGTGTTTATGGCCCACTCATAAAACACTTTTGTATACTTCCTCCAAATTTACTTTGCGACAGTTATTTAAGTTTTTTGATCACTGACAAATTGATAAGAAAACCTTAATGTCTTTTTGTATACTTTTTAGGATCAGTAATTTATAATTTCACTTTAAATTATACAACTAATGTATAAGAAAAATATAAAGTATTTTAAATATTTTTAAATAAAAAAAAAAAAGATTATTTATTACTGAAATAACAAATTTCCTTAGCAAAAATCTGATTTATTATTGTTAGTAGAAAAGAATGATTTATAATTTTCATTAGATTATAAATCCATGAAATAAATAAAAACAAAATAATACATAACTGATGTATAGTTCTTTATAGAAAATGTAAAAGTGCAACTAATATTTTAAATAAGTATTTTAAACATTTTACATACATTTTAAACAAAACAACGGCAATAAATTATGTTTATCTAATTTTATTTCAATACTTAATATGTCCACTTATTATGCCCTATCATAATTAAGAATTGATGTGATTACAATGTCAATTTGTATTAAATTACTTGCTGGCGTTGTAAAAGTACTCTAAAGCAGTATTGGTTTGATACTGTTATAATGAATTGCAATATTTTAAGTAACAACGAGTCGTTAATACTGTTAAAATATTGTACAAACAGTGGTACTATATGTCTAACGCCTTCTGAAAAGATTCTGTGTGGGAAAATAGAATTTTCCAACTGTAACATGAAAATCTGTTCACATATTACATAATAGATATTCAAGTAACGATAACTATCGTTACTTGAAGAATCTAGTAAATGTTACAAATATTGCGTGAAAATTTATTCTGTAATCTTAATTTTTTAATTCTTAATCCTAATACTTTAATTATAAAAATACACGTTTTAGAGTATGACAATTATTTCCAATTTGTAATGTTTATATTGGAACGTTTGTAATTGTAATTTATAATTACACTATTCAGCTATATCTGAACAGTAGTGGTGTAGAAAATGAATATGTATCCCGAATATGTATTGCCCGATAAATTATGGCATAACATTATATCAAAATAATGGATCAACATAAAATAAACATAGTATGAAATTGTTTTTATATGTTTAAAAATGTACAATGAAACTTTTTTAAAGTAGAAAAAAACTCTCTTTTACAGTGATGTTTAAACTTAAAACATTACACTATTGACTTGTTTTAAAATTGTATTAAAAAAAAATATATATATATAAAAGAAGAATTTTCTTTGATTTGAAGTTGTCTTACAGAGATTTTATGCAGATAACACGTCAGCAAACAAGATACATTATCCAATAAAATAAAACATGTTACATTTTAAATCAAATAAATTTTACGGCTCGAAGATAAATTACTTATACGCTGACTCATAGAATCGATGTTTATGTCACAATGTCAATAAGGTAATCTTCCTTTTAAGATATATCTGACATTTATTATGTAAAAATATACATAGTGTATGTATGAAAAGTGTTGGTTATAAATAGTTCAATTTTTTTATTAAAATAATATCACTTTTTAATACCATCATTAAGTCAGTGTGGGATATGTTTTTCAGAATGTAATATGCCAAATTTAAAAACGGTCGGATGTTTCCTATTGCTACCATTTCAATATTCACCCATAATCATCTCCCAATATTGGTAAACATGTCATATTAGTCGTATGAGACATGTATGTATTTGGGAATACAAATTGAATTTTTCTATATAAAAAGCGAATTTGAATCAAGAAATTACTAATTTTTTGCATAGATTTTAGTTACTTGATTTAAAACAAATTGATTTTGTGTTAAAATTGTAATATTTAACCCATTAAACTTCCATTAAAGTATACAGAGAAAATATTATTAAACCAAAAAACTTGTGTATAAATTATGTTAATTGACAACAAAACTGAGTCGACATCATGACGCATTGTTTAATGTATACAATTATAACAATTATGAAAATAAATAGAACGTAGCAACATTGATGTAACGATAATTTATTATTTATTTGACACTGTAAAGACTTTTATCCCATATTTTTATGACGGTTTTACTCTTTTGGTAAGAAGTGTTTACCAAATTGGTATAGACCACGCTTTTTTGAGGATGGGAAAAATAAAAAAATAAACGCGAAATAATGCGAAGTTTACATGCGTAGCGTTTATAACGCTCTAAAATTTGAATTTTCTGAAAACAGAAGAATTTTATTTATTAAAATGATTCGAAGTTAAATTGAGTAAATGTCATACTTTTATAGAACGTAGATGATTTTCTAAATGAGGAATGTTTCATGTTTATATTAGATTTATAACATTTTGTTCTCCGCGAAAAAGTATTACGTGTTATTACAATAATAATTTTTTTTAATTTATTATTCTAAGATACAAAGAACAATAATATTGCACGATTTATGAAAATAAACATCATTATAAAAAGTTAGAGTTGTTATGTAGAGTAATATTATTCAGTTTATAAGAATATTTTACCTCATTATGCTGTTGTTTCGTAATTCATTTTAATTAATTTTCGTTTTTTAGTTAACAAGTTATGATTTTAATTTCGTATTAAACTGATGCTTAACTCATTAATTACAAGAAAAGCTTAGCAAGGATATATAGTTTCTACTCTTTTAGGTGATGCAAACGTAGATTACAGTCAAAATTTTTTCGTACTTGTACGAATACTAAAAATAAAATTGGTTGAAATGTTAACTTCATAATTGTATAATTTTATTTTATTACATTTAAGTGCCATATAAATTCAAATTAAATTAAAATTATTTATATAAATAGTGCTTAAAAATGTTATTAGTAATTATAAGATTGTTATATTAATTGTTGTGTAATTAATAGAAAACAGCAAAAATATTTTACTTGGGAATGATTTACATATAAATTTTAAAGTTT